>JBBPMW010000368.1:0-19783 GCA_038090535.1 Tylopilus alboater | reverse complement strand
AGAGACTTCAAGGACGAAATGAAATGCCTCACCTCCCACTCATCCATATTGGGTCCCCAGGCTGCTATCTTTCCTCTCCGGACCCATCTACAACCTTTCATCGTCTTTTTCCCCCAGTTCCCGCCTGACACACTGATATTCAGAGATTCCGTTTCGGGGTCGAATCCTTGCGAGGGATAATACCACGCATTGTGGTCGTTCAAGACGAATGGACTATGATGACGACCATAAGCGGTCACGTCTGCAGGACGGTTCGAAACTTACTTTGCGTCTTCTTGCATTGGTTTCTGCATCATACGTCTGTTGGACTATGGATGATCTTCACCGACTTGAATTGAGTGAGGCGACACCGGCAAAGACCGAATCAGCTAGTACACAAAACTGCTTATGGTATTCTCCTGAACCCGTCAGGTCGTTCTACCGTTCTATCTATCGTTTTTCTAGCTAACAATTTTAGAAGGTTGCTTTGATTCTTCTGACCTAAAAGGTGCCTCCTTTTGCGCGACCCTCGCGTGGTCGAAACTCCCCATACCCTCAAGACCCCAACGGCCCATCATAGCTTTGTCCTAGATATACCAAGATATGTGAAAGTGTATATAGTTATAGAAAAGATACAGTACCTCGTCCCATGGCGAGCCTAAACCATTGGAATGCGATTAGAGCCTCATAACGTACAGAGAGGTAAACTCACAAGGTGTTGTCAACATCTTTTCTCCGGTAAAGACAGCGTTGGCACCCGCCATGAAGCACATGGCTTGTTCTGACTCGCTGAGAGTGTTTCGCCCTGCAGCAAGTCTGATTATGGTTCCCGGAAGAATAACACGTGCAGTGGCGATTGTCCGGACCAGGGCATGGTATGGGACCGGCTGAAGTGGCAAGTTAACAACAGCTGGGATCCCCGATACCGCACTTACCTCGTTATTTTCTAATGGAGTTCCTGGGATGGGGACCAGGGCATTCACCGGGAAGGACTCTGGGTGTTCCGGCATGCTGGGATGTTCACGAGTAAGTGATATGCCATTCTCCACAATGCGGACCATTACTTTGCGACCTCATAGATAAGTCCGACTCGGTCCCGATCAGACTCGCCGAGGCCCAAAATGCCACCAGAGCAAACACTTATACCAGCTTCCCGGACGGCATCGATAGTATCTAGCCGTTCGTCGTACGATCGCGTAGTGATGACCTAGATCAAGCGTGACGCTCCGTCGCATCCTTGAACGTCAGAAAGGGCCACACCTTTGGATAAAATTCTCGAGAAGTGTCCAGATTGTGATTGTATGCGGTAAGTCCTCTGTACACGTCGTTAACGAAATATCGATGCAGGGAAAGAATGGTGGGGGGCGCACGCTTCCTTGAGTTGTTTGGCCTGCTCTGGGGACAGCATACCGAGCGTGGTGCAGACCTCCATCCCCATTCCGCGAACTTCCCGGACCATCTTCAGGATTTTCTCGAATCCCCGTTTTCGACCAGCAAGGTCTCTCCAGGCAGCACCCATGCAGAATCTGGTGCTGCCATTCTCTTTGGCCTTCCGTGCAGCTTCGAGGACGGGCTCGATGTCGAGCAACTTCGAAGCCTTGGTAGGCGTGGAGTATCGCGATGACTGGGAGCAGTAGGAACCTGTAGGTCATTCATGCGGAGATACAATCAAAGAACAGATTATCGCATACAGTCCTCGGAACACCCTCCAACTATACGACATCGTTTAGAGTGAATGATAAGAGTGATAGAGCGGACTTGGCTTACTTTTAATATTCATCAGGGTGCAAAGCTGAATCTTGTTTGGGTGATGGTATTGGCGGTGTATCGTAGCTGCTCGGAAGACGAGATCTAGCAAAGGGCCATCGTATATCTTTTGGATTTCTTGGCGAGACCAGTCATGACGAACGGTTGCGACACGTGCTGGATCAGATGCAACAGTTGCAAGCAGTCGATTTGTGCAGCTCAGAGAGGGAGCTAGTGCTCCACGAGAGAACGATAGAAACATGAGGTAGGGACACTCTACGTCTTGTCAGGATTGGCGACAGACTGGGTCATGAAAATAAGGGAGAACGAGTCGGAGATTGGAGATGACAGTACCTTCTCGGTGCGATCCCTTATACGATGTCTATACATTGGGGATTGTCTTATATGGTCACTCAGAACATAGCGGGGCTAGCTCGGCGTTAACATGACGAGCACGAGCTCGAATTTCTCACTGGAAGCGGCTTGGCCGGTGGGACAGTAATAGAACGAGCGAAAGCTGGCATTGCATATTCATTACAACAAATATACCATGCTACCAACCAACTTGACAAGAAAACAACGAAAGTAGAAAAATGCTACACAATAAGGACCTGCAAGCGATTGAAAAACATAGATGCGGTGAATGCTATGATATAATGTTAAAGTGAAAATGCTAAGATATGACAGATGTCCGAGGTGCGTCAATCATCACCGAGGGTCCTTGCATGAACGGCGTACAAAATGTGACAAGTCATGATGGGGTGAACGAGTGTGGGTTGTGTACCAAATGGGTGCCTTAGACCCGACGCCAGGACGAGACTACGGATTTTGCCTTCGAGGGAGCAGCGCCAAGCATGACACCACCGGTCAAGACTGTGGTCTTCCCACCATCATAAGGAGTGACTTCGGTTTTGGAGGTGTCGATAAAGACCCGTGCTTGCCTCGCCTTTTCACGGCGAGAAACTTTGTTGACAGGTGACGTCTGTTGAGACGCCAATGGGGAAGAGTCTGTACGGGCCGTGGAAGCATATGAATAGCATGAACTCGAGTTGGAAGAGCGAGAGCTGGAACGGGAATCCGATGAGACTGCCGAGAGTGGGGATTCGGAGCGAGCGGGGGGCGGGAACCGGTCGATGACTGGCGTCGCCCAGGTGGGTGCGCCAAGCTCGTCGGCAATCATGACGAATATCTCGTCGTCGTCTGCGCTCTCGCTCTCGAGAAGCTGTTGAGCAATGGTCTTTGATTGAGACTTGGCGTTGGAAGGGAGGATAGGGGAAACAACTTCCGCGAAAAGGTCCTCAGACCAGATGGTCACCAGCTTCGAACCGTTGCCAAATCGAACGGATATGCAACCTGGGTCGACGAAGAAGTCGAATTCACGACCGCCAAGAGCGGCGATCCAGTCGAACCATTGGACGCCAGATGCGAGGCAGGCAGAGTAAATGGCGCGGGGGGGGAGGCAGGTTGGTGAGAGGGTGAGACAACGGCGACCAGAGCCACGGAGTGGTTCTTCGGGTGCCCAGGTGGAAGCAAAGAGGGCGGTCAGGTTAGCCTCGAGAATGAGCTGGAGTTTGATGACGGTGGCAGCAGGGTAAGAGACAATGAGGGGGCGAGTCAAGAAGGCAATGGCGTGGGTAAGGGTGACGGAGAGGCTCGAGACAGGGGAAGCCATGAGGGGAAAAGCAATAGCGACAGAAGAGTAGAATGCGAAGGGATTGAATCGCGCAGCGATGTAGTGAATGCGGGAGAGAAGCTCGCTAAAGGGTACGTGAAGGCGTTAAGACGGTGGGATTATATGTTTTTTCTACGAATCGGGTTGAAAATCGGACTGGGCGATCGAACGTGAGGCAGTGGGTGGGAACGAGTTGTAGGCCCTACAGACTATTAGGCAATATGGGTCAGCGATCTGGGAGAAGGCGAGGGAGAACGAATCAAACCTGGCTGCGGACGGGATTGTCAAAATCCTGATGGGAGGACGGAAAAGATGAAGGGTAGGGTTTTATACACCTGGGACTGGCGCACGCCGAGTGGCCGTCGCCAGGCAAGAACAAAAGACAACAAGACCGCCGCTGAACTTGCCTTTTTCGTACACAATAACAAGTCATTTTCTTTATTGTCGCCTTTGTTCCGCTTCTTCGCTTCCAGACTCTAGCTCCTAATACAGATCTATCTAATTGATTACAGCTTCGCCACGTCTGTTCCTCGCCTGTTGGCACGCACTACCCCCTCCTGGCAGGTGACAGCGACGAGCGTTCCCGCACGGCTGTACAGCTACAAACTGGTCTCAGTCCATTCCAAGCACCCTGAAACCAACACTCACCCTTCCGTGCACGACCCCACGTCCATCTTCGGCGCGGGGACACACTACCTATCGCCTTTCGTCAGTACGAACCGTGTGAACGTCAGACCGCTCGGCTGACCACATAGAGCAGACCGTCCTCGCAACGGAAATCGTCACTATGAAGGGAGCGTTCACTGAACCACTATACTCAACGGATCGTGTGGACAGCTTACTTGTAGTACCAGATCGAGTGATCCAGCGTGGACTTAATTCGAGAACATTAGGTCAGAAGCCCGTCCGGTCGAGATAAACTCACACTCATCGCAATGGAATCCGGTCCCTTCGAGAGCCTCTTGAGTTTGAGCGTGTCCGCCGCGACCGTGATGCTACACCAAAATTAACGAAGTCTCATGTGACGTTCCAGCAATTCATACAAATTAAGATCTGACATGTACGCCAGAATGCACTGCCAATCTTCCGTCAGACGGGAACGCTAACGTGGTCAGAATACTCCTACTTTTTGATACGGCGTCTCGTAAGCGTCCGTTTCGCCAGTTCTCGCTTGCATCCAGAACATGGTCGTCAACACCCCGCGTTCATCGGTGACCGTATGAGCCGCTCTTCTGACAGCAATGGGGCCATTTGCGCGCTCCTGCAGAGCTCCGGGTCACACATAAAGTAAGAAATGAGTAAGAAATGCGTACCGCCGCGTAGGTCAGATAGATGTCCTTCACCTTCTGGTCAAGGTCATCTCGAGCCGCACGTCGCCGGAACAAGTCTTCCTCCAGCTCGCAATCCTCTAGGCTTGGGACTCCGACCGGTACCGGCCACTGATGTGAGGGTTGCCATGGCTCAGGAATATGGAACGAACACAGTAACTGGGAGGTAACTTTGCCATTTTGGACGGCTTTCACGCTGCGTGTACTGTACGAGCGACCGTCGCGCAAGCGTTCCACGAAATATATGATGGGAACAGCAGGGGACGCGCTGAGCAGGAAGTAACACTTGTTCACCGTGAGCACTTTCAGTAAGTGGGATAGAGGTTCGAGTCCGTACATGAAACGACTACTCTCAGTGAGCTCTGACTCGGAAGGGGAAACACTAGGGTTGCTCACGTGGAGACCAAAGGCAGGATCGACACACTTCGTGGCAGAAACGATGGCTTGGGAGATCACCTGTCCACCGAACACACCGCGCGCTCGGACTGGCACGAATAAATTCACGGAACGAAAAAGGTTCACGTCAATTCGCTCGACCTCAAGAGAGGTCGAGATCTTGGAGCTCTCGGCTTGGTTACTTTCTTCCATGTAGCCAAAGGGATAGGACGTTAAAAGGAAGTCGAACAACTCATGGGGCGCCCTGCGGGTGTTTAAGTGTACGTCGTGTCCACGGATTTGGATGACGACCGGCGATATTATGACGCTGTGCGCGCAACCGGCCGGGGCAAACTGTCTAGTAAACACATGCCATTTCCAGCTCATATGATCTCTACCTCCACTGTAAAACCACACTCGTGGCAGATTTGCTGTCCGTGTCCGTCGTCAGCCATTTCTACAAGTCCAAAGGCGTGCTTGTGCTCCTGATCCTTCCTCCGCTGCCATACTCCTTCCCGAGTCCTTCTTCGTAACTCCTTTAGTCCCTCCTCAAACTTCTTATTCTTCTTTTTCTTCTTCTCCTCCGTTCGACGTTCCCACTCGGCATCTAGCGCTTCTGGCGAACCCCATTTTTTCCACGCAAAGTCCTCAACTTGACACCGCAGGAAGAGCATCATATTTGCGAAGGTGGATTTATGAGGATTCGCCTTCAAGATGTGCGGAAGGAGCTCGCGGTCCCGTAACTCAGCTAGAAGAACTTGAGCACCGTGGTGCTTTACAGGCACGTTTACTTACCGTCAGTGAGAAGGTAGTCCTACGTCAGGCATGTGTGATCATGCCAACACCGAGCGTGATGAAGGACATACCTCTTTGCACTCTGTCTTTGTTAACAAACTATACTTCTCTGGGTAATGGTCTTTACATTTATTGCAAACCAGACAGCCGAATATCTTCTTGAAGGTATAGTCAATGTCAATCGCGTCGCATTCCTTGCATTTCGGATTGAGCAATGGATCGAGATACATTGCTGTCGACGATTGAGGAAGCACCTATCAACGATGTCAAGCAAACTTACGGGGTTCGGCGTTCTGCATCGCCCGCTGTCTCTCTCTTTCACGTTCTTTGGCGCGAAGATCTTCGTCAATCTCCTTGCCGTCCTCGACCAAGAAGCCCCCTTTAGAGTTGACCATCTTGGACAGGTCATACTCAAAGTAGGACCCGAGACGCGAGTCTCGTTTGAGCGGCTTGGAAGTGGGCGAAGTTGAAACTGCAGAAGTCACTTCAAGAGGTCGCTTTTGATTTCCATTTGCGACTGACGAGGATGAAGCGGCCTCTTCCTCCTGACGCCTTTGTCGGGCTTTGGCTAGTTGTGACGTTCAGGGGATGTAACTTCATAGACCAACGCAAGCACACCTCTCAGTCGATTGAGTTCGAAGCGTTTAGCATCTTCAGGAGTCAAATTCGAGGACGCTGGCGCGGGGGGCGACACCTCTCCCTGCATGTCGCACAATTCTGGAGTGAGTCAGTCGACTTGGTCACCGATTATGGCAGAGTCTGATGACACATGTTTACTCCACAACGATCACTACCGCAATGTACTACAAAAAACCGCAATACTGAGTCGGCCGCTCCCCAGCTAGCTATCCTCAGTGGATTTCTCGTCAACTGCCATGTCGTCCTTTGATATCTCCAAGGTTCCGTTGCCATTACTTGTGCCAAATTCCATTGCCGCCACTCCGCTGTCAATCGCCGATCCATGGGGCTCGTCCGTATCCACAGTGAGTGATGTTTTAAGCGTTTGCGAAATCAGAGTGGTGTGGCCACTGGGTCCAGCGCCGTGGGTCGAGCTGGCAGCACCAGCGCTGAGGATCCCGCCACCTATTCCGAATCTCCTCATTTCTCCGCTTTCGGTCTCGCTAGAGCGACTCCTGCTCTCACGTCCTCGATCTTTGTGATTGGCATAATCCCTTCTACCACCTTCTCCTTCATCATCAGAATCAGACAGTTCGCCGTCCACTTGAATACGCGAATCGAGTAAGCGCCGGTGTCTTCGGCTATCAGGTGATATGAGATCTTCGTCTTGATTCATGTCGTCCATCATATCATCCATAGGCGTCTTTGGAATGTCTGACAAGGGGGTAGGCCGGAGGCTAATATCATGCGATAATCCGCTGCATACCTGTCATCTGCACACTCGGGGGACCCTTCAACTTCCGCAAGTTCTCCATTACGATATTCTTCACCCGTTCCAAGTATTCCGGAGTGTTCATGTCCTCAGTGTTCGATGCCTTCACATCTAGTTCATAGTCCGGCCCAAAATATTCATAGTATTCGTTGACCGGTATTTCTTCGGAGTCTTGTTAGTCCCAAATTGATTGAGTTTTTGGGGGTCGTTTCATACCAGGTCCGAGCTCAACCCCGGCAGCCAATCCTGTCTCGTATGCCCATGCACGACTGACGTTTCGCATCGTATATCCCCCTCCCCCAAGGAGCAGCAGCGGCTTGTTGAACGACTTGACAAATTTGACGCAGCTTGCGTGCCCTAGCGGACACTCAGTTTACGATGCGTATACGGTGTTTCGAGGTTCCTACCTCTCATAGAAAGATTAAGACATCCGAGCTTGTCCCCTGACAATGAATCCGTGCCACATTGTAAAACGATGGCCGAAGGATCATATGATTCCATCACTTGTCGTATGATCTACATTGGATAAACATCCATAGACTGACATTGTTCTATAGTGTTGCTCACCGGTTCAAAGACAGATTTGTAATTCTCGTCTGAAATACCGTCTCGCAATGGAAAGTTAAGAGCATAATACTTCCCCTTTGCGATGCCTACATCCTGTTTGATTGATAGGAATCTCACAGGTGTAATCTCAAGAAGAACACGCTTACACGAAGTTCACCGGTTCCGGGGAAATATTCTCCATACTTATGGAAACTAACAGTCATGACGCGATCTGTAGTGTAGAATGCTTCTTCTACACCATCGCCATGATGGACGTCGATGTCGATGTAGAGTACGCGCGTATGATAACTAATACATTGTGGAGAAGTTTGTTTGAGTTCTCATCTAAAAGAGCGAGCAGACTGACCGAAGTAGTTCCAGTATGCCGAGCACGATGTCTGTGGGTTTAGGTTAGCTGACCTGTCGTTGGAAGAAAATATTTTACCGCATACCGTTGACGTAGCAAAAGCCACTAGCTTCACTCTTCTTTGCATGGTGCAGTCCACCGGCCCAATTGATGGCAATGTCACACTTGTCCCGGCTTAGGCGAGCCGCACCCTCTGGTCCAGCTCGTTAATCGAACGGAGCTTTCTAAGGTGTAACTGGACTGACCCATGGAACCACCAGCGGATATAGAACAATAGTCAAAAAGTCCGTCGAAAACGGGGCAATCATCACCAACGTTGTCTATCACACGATGGAACGTTAGAGCGCAAATGGGTTCATCAGACATGCTTTGTTAAACTTACACTTGTGTTGTTCTTTAATGTACGAATTCATGTTGCTAGGCGTTATTCTACTGAGAAAATCAACATACTCGTCCGAGTGGAACTGCGTCATCTCGCGTTTCGTTGCAGGTTTTGCGCGCTACAGCACGGAGAATGTCAACCTTGAATAGGCATAGTTTTGTGCACTCACGAAAATTTCCATCTTTTTGTATAGTCCGTAGTTCATGACGAGGGAGTGACACATCCGTATTCGAGTGGGTTTCATTCTAGCAACGGAAAGCCGTTCGGACCTGCTCGAAAACCAGTGCAGAGGATGGGGTACATACGGATGTCCGGGGCCATAGTGGAAGCCCCCGATGTCCGAGTCGAAGAAATAGCACTGGAGGACAACATCCGACCGGAAGGAATAATCCTTGAGGCCTGTACAGCACTAAATATGCAGGAAAATCACATACGACTCGCTTTTTTTGGGCTTCGCCGTCAAGGGGCAACATGCTCTCTGGCATTTTCCACAACGTTGATGAACGAGGTTGTAGTAGTTAAGATATATGAAATCTGCAATCTGGCGTGCCTCCAATAGCTTGAATGTAATTACTCACGCGCTTGGCAAGTTGCAAAGCTTAAGTTCAACGTTACAACATCACACAATTAGAAGATCGTAACTCAGAACAAAACATGCACGGTAATGACATTCGACAATGTACACGATCAAATTTTAGCTTTTCCCAGCGGGGCGTCACTTCCTCTGTACACTAAGGTCGAAGGAGCAAACCCGAAATCATCTGGTAGAGTCATGTCCTATGCAAGAGTCAGTAATGAAGGCAACATGTAGCAGACGTGGAAGCGAACAAGTTCCCCCGCTATCACGCGGACCTATGGGGTAATTTCAGGAACATGCGGGTAATTGACTTTGTGAGGAAGACTTTGTCCTCACCATGGACCAATGATGGACTGCATGCAGTGCGGCAAACCATAACTCCACGGAAGCTGAGTCAGTCAGACTGCTTCGTAAACTGAGTTTTCCCTCACCTCTCTGCCAAAGGTGGTTTCGAAAGTGTGAGCAAAGGGTGTCACGGCATTTAAAGTAATGGCTTGATCGAGTGCAACTGAAGGGGGCGCTTCAAGCTCTTTCAGGCGTGATATTGTGGAGGCCAATGCGTTGTGAGCTTCGGAGAGGGAGCTCTCCATGGGGGTGTTGCGGTTGCGTACATCGTAGGACAAGACGTAGGGTTGGCTTCCAACTACACAGTCGAACAAAAGAGTGAAATGATCCCGCGCATGGCGTAGGTGTTTTCCTGTTGACGGCATCGTCGACGTCAAAGTGAGAATAAGATATACGGGCTTGCAGGTTACCGATGGTTGAGCCCGGGAGATATTTGGACTGTACCGTAAGCTGACTGTTGTCCGTTAGGACATTGTCGACGAGATCAAGTGCTTGCTGCAAAACAGTGGTAGAGACGGAAAGCAGCTCTGATAGTTGTGCTGAATGTGGACTATGATCACCATTGACATGGGTGGACATGGCTAAGGACATGATCGGGCGTCGTATGTGGGCAGGATTGAAATCCTGCGGATAAATAGGTGGACACTAGTCTGGCAGCATGTTTTCGTCGAGGTAAGCCTCGAGGACAGATCCATCTGATAACATGGGAGTCATGTCTAACGATGAGGAGGATAGCATAAATATTCCTTGAGCCAAATTTCGAACAGCCCACGAGACAAGGATAGGCTGCCCGAACTCAAGGCCAGGAGTCTCGTTCTACCAGAGATGCTCCCAAACCAACCAGGTGGTGGATCAGAGACAGGAAGATCGTAGCACATCCGCGTCCGCCGTCGTCGTCGCTCTGGTCTTGAGTTCACCAAACCCGGCCCCCTTGCGCTCCCTCGCACAACTTGCTGATGTAAGCATTTCTCGGAGACTGTACTACCCGCTCCTCAGGCTCCCGAGATCATTGTGCACATCCCTCTTCCCTCTTCCACCATATGCTTGCTTCAGTCAGAAAGGCGGGCTCCATCGCTCGTGTAAGTATCCTCATGCTACGACCGTCGCGTGTTCTGACCACGTTTGCAGCCCGTTGTCTACTCAAAGGTCGTCCATGCCGGCCAGCGCCGTTTTCTCTCTATACACGAGTACCAGTCCGTGAACCTTCTCAATGCAGTATGCGGGTACCAACGTCTATCTACTCGGTTTGCTGACGTCACCTCCAGTATGGCATCCCGACGCCAAAGAGCATTGGTGCAAAGAGTCCTGACGAGGCGTTCAAGGTTGCAGAGAGCTTTGGTATGTCCTTGCCATTTCGGGCCCTTGTGAAAAAAAAAGAGCTTGAATTGCTATTTTTATAGGCACAAACAAACTGGTCATCAAAGCCCAGGTTCTTGCCGGCGGCCGAGGCAAGGGTACTTTTGACAATGGGTTCAAGGGAGGTGTGCACGCCGTCGACACGTATGTCTATTTTCATCCAGATCTCGTTTATGCTGACTGTATGATAGTCCTGAACAGGCACGAGAAATTGCCAGACAGATGATTGGTGCCAACCTGATCACCAAGCAGACTGGTTCCACCGGCAGGATCTGCAAAGCTGTTGGTTCTATCCTTGGTGTCCATTTCAGATTGCTCATTGTTGCTAGGTCATGCTTGCCGAGAGACGGGATCCCGCTCACGAGTACTACGTTGCGATTCTCAACGACCGTGTCACACAGGGCCCTGTTTTGGTTGTGTCTAATCAAGGCGGCATGAACATCGAGGAGGTGGCTGCAAAGGACCCTCATGCCATCATTACCACTCCAATCGATGCTGAGAAGGGTGTTGATCCTGCTGTTGCCTTGGAGCTTGCAAGGACACTTGGGTTCAAAGACGCGACAGCTCAGAAAGAAGCTGCGGACATCTTTGTGACCTTGTACAGGTTATTCAAAGACAAGGATGCTACCCAAATCGAGATCAACCCCATGGCCGAGACCACCGACGGCCGCGTTCTTTGGTATGTCAACGCTCCATACCTATGTAATTCTGATAGAATATTGTTTTCCAAGCATGGATGCCAAACTTGGCTTCGATGATAACGCTGAGTTCCGGCAGAAGGATGTCTTTGACCTTCGTGACATTTCTCAAGAAGAGCCTTCCGAGGTTGAAGCACAAAAAGCCAACTTGAACTTCATCAAACTTGATGGTAACATCGGCTGTCTGGTTAACGGTGCAGGTTTGGCCATGGCTACCATGGACGTGCTATCACTGCACGGCGGAAATCCTGCCAATTTCCTCGATGTCGGAGGGTGAGGGATGAATTTACTGCATCGTGTAACGTCGTTCAACTTTTGTGCAGCGGCGCTACCCCCGAGACCGTCAAGAAGGCGTTCGAAATTCTCTTGACCGACCCCAAGGTCAAGAGTATCTTCATCAACATCTTTGGAGGCATCATGAGATGTGATTACATTGCCGAGGGTGTTATCCGTGCCACCAAGGAGCTCCGCATGAGCATCCCACTCGTCGTTCGACTCAAGGGCACGAAGGAGGCAGAAGCAAAGCAGTATGTATCCGTTATCATTGACGGTGCGAGGGTCGCTGATCCTTTGCCTAGGATGATCAAGGATTCCGGTCTCAAGATCATACCCTTTGACGACCTCGACACAGCTGCCGAGAAAGCTGTCGAGTTAGCACATGCATAGAGTAGAATCTTACATAGAGTATATTGTTTACCCCTCTAATGAATCATTTTCTCCCTGCGTGTCTCAGTTGCATGAAATCGCTCAGTGATAGAATAAAGTCACATTCAAAAGAAACAGAAATATCAATATATCATCCGACTGGACATATGTAGTGTGAGCACAAGTATTTACCATGATGGCCGAGAAAAGGAAACATGTGTGTACATGGGTTGTGGAGGAATATGACTTGGTGAATGAGATGGTTGCTGCATGTGAGGGACAGCAGACATGCCCTCTGAGCGACCCTGTCCCCGTTCTGGGGGACCAGAGTTCAAGTACGGAGGACGGTGCCCAGAGGCAATCATTGCAGGTGGATGCATCAGCACCGGGCTACCGTTATACATTGGTACGTTCGCTGGTGCGGCAGGATGCATGACTGGACTTAGCATAGGCATTCCGCGCGGACGTGGCGGCGCTGAGCCAGTGACAGATGGCGGCAAGCTTTGGGGAGAGAGACCAGGAGTGTAAACGGGATGAACCGGAGTTGGTGCGGGATATGCTACCATTTGGGTAGGGTAAGGGGAAGGGATGGGCCGGTTGTTCTGGGAGGTTTGCATAGGCACCCACATAGTTTGGTTGTACAACTGAGGATGCCCGTTCATAGGGACTCGCGGTATGGGGCTTGGCGCGGTGGGAGGATACAGTACAGTTGGGCTTGGGGAGTGAGCAAGCATTGGCGATGAGAATGCAGCAAAGTGGGGGCGCATGGCGGCACCGGGACCCTGAAGATGGTTTGGGTAGTTGAAGCTCGGAGGGCGCGTGACAGTGGATGGCGACAAAGGCGGCGGTCGGTGGGAGGGCACATTGGAGGGGGTCGGAACCTGCTGGAATGCACGGGTTACATCGTGGATGGATATTTTCGAAGCCACTGCAGCACTAGTTGGAGGGGGGGTTTTACCATCCTCGGACTTGACTTCTTGAATGGTGAAGGGTAATGCAGTGAGGTCGTCGGCGATACCTTCCAAGGAGTTTACAGCAGGGACTTGTTCCTTGTCAGCAGTTTGAGACCAGACGGCCTTGAGGTGTTCTGGGTCAGGTGCCCTGGCGGGTGAATCTTTGCTAGAGAAACTCAATGGCGACTTTGTCCACGTAGTACTGAAGGACGCAGATGCTGGTGTACGCAGTGATCGTTCCGTCTATAAGATACATAAGCTGGGAACAATCCGTGAATCAATTTGAACATACAGATTCCTCTGAGACTTTGCTGTCTGCTTGTGTAATCAAGCTCAGAGAACTTGCAATTGCATCAGACCCCTTGGGCTCCAAGAAGACTGTTGCCGTTGAAGCTTCGGCAATCGACGAGGACAGAAGCATACTCGATTCTGGCTGGGAAACTTCCGCAGCTTCTTCCAGTTCACTGGTTACTGTAAAATTGACAGTACTTTTTGAGTCCTGGAAAGACGGTCCGGGTTCACGATAAAACCCAACTGCTGAGCCTGCTGGCAACTTCGGCTGAGTCCTTTGGCGCACCAAGTAGGACTCTGGTTTTGTGGACACCTCTTGTGTAACCTTGAGCTCAGATGGAAGTGTTGTATATTCAGGGGCCGGGGAACAGCTTGTGACATCCAAACTGGGCGGCGTTTCCTGTAAGAGCGGAGTTTTCTGGGTCGCGGAGGGAACAGGCCCCCTGCGCCATGTAGGAAGGTCGTCAAGAGCCTTCGAGCGTCCAGGCGCTGTATTGATTTTAGTGAACCCAGAAGGCAGGTTCACCTTGGGGGGAGAAGCAGAGTGCGTGCGGGTGGTCCTCGGTAACTGAACTCTATATCTAGGTTTGTTACCTTTGCCTGGAGGGGGACGCCTGAAAAGAATTTCGTTCACCGACAAATCTCGCTTGCTCATGCCATCAACAGGCGGGTCCCAAGATAGAGTGTCAAAGCGAACATGACCAGACGAGTTTTTCAGCAGGTGGAGTTGCCGCTTGGGAATTACGTCAATTGGTCGTAAAATTGTAGGCAACTTGACAGCAAGCGTGACCGGTCGAGGGGAACAAGGGGGCTCGCAGCAAGTCGTGCCAAAAACTTCTTGCTCTAAATCTTGCTGAGGTTGTCTCAGGGCCGGAGGCAACCATTTGGCGTCTTTCAATAACGCCCTAGTTGAGCTCGGAGGTTCCAGTACCCGGACTTTTGGTTTAGAAATACCAGCACGCCAATCCATGGGTTCATTTGATGAAACACCCCTTCCCGCATCAACCTGCATATTATCCAGGGCGCCCTTGATACGAGACATGACGTCGTCCAATGCCGACATTGTCACTTGTCGAA
Source organism: Tylopilus alboater (assembly GCA_038090535.1). Classification (NCBI taxonomy): domain Eukaryota; kingdom Fungi; phylum Basidiomycota; class Agaricomycetes; order Boletales; family Boletaceae; genus Tylopilus; species Tylopilus alboater. The sequence continues at coordinate 5,261 of JBBPMW010000368.1, read as the reverse complement.
ACGGTGCCGGGCCTTTACTAAGACGGTGGTGAGGAGCCGTTGGAGATGGATGGCTCCGCGCAAAGGAGTGTGCACCATTGGGTCCAGAAAACCTATGAGAATCATGTTCCCGCATCCCCTGGGCAGCTGCTATTGGGAATAAAGAGGAAGGAGCCTCGATCTGCTCACTTGAAGGGAGAGGGGAGGCTTCCGGAACGATAGGGAGAGTATGGCGTTCGGAAGATGGCGAGGTGATGGTTTTAGCAGCAACATGTGGAGAAGCATCTTCAAAGAAATCACTGGCGACCAGTCGTACATGGAATGACTGACGGTCAGAAGATGTGGGGGAACAGGATGAGAGTACTGGTGTCACCAACGCCGATGAAGCCTGTTCGCCGCCTATGAATTTACCGAGATCGGAGAAATCAACGACCTCAAGGTTGTCATCGGCGACAATGACAGAGGGTTCTTGGAACACCGGATGTGAAAGAGCTGGGAGCGGTTGTGGTGGGAGCCGTGTCTTGCTGCGCCACGAATCAACCTGGTCCGAAGGGGGAAGCGGCTCATTTATGGTGGTAGTCGAACGAGAAGCTTTATTGTCACGTTGCGGACGTGCAACAGGCTTCAGTGAAGGTTGGCGTTCGTTGGCATTGTATAGGGTAGCTTCGAAAGATTTATGTTCTTCCGAGTCGGTGACCAGCTGATTCGAGCCCTGAGCTGAACTGATAGTCTGCTGAGCAATCTCTACAGCAGCGTCTTTCTGAGACATTGGATGAGTTGGCCATATCGTAAATTGATGAAAAGGGACTCACCTCAGCCTGTATCATTCGCGCTCCAAGTCCGGCTGCCTTCTTTCTCGCACGTTCTTTCTCTTTTTCGCGTTCTTCCTCTTCCAGCTGTCGTCTCTGCTTCGCGCGCTCCGCAGATATATGCATAGCGGTCTTGTGGACACCTTCGATATCCAAAGCTGATGAAGTACCCGGCAGCTGTACCTCGTCTGTAGCTGCATGGGATGTACCTGGTATTTGGCCAACCCTGGAAGTTTGGGCCGATACGTTTGCAGGAAGGACGGACAAATGTTGCAAAGGAGATTCTCGTACTTGGGTTCTCCGGGACAATGGGACATCCGAAGAATGTGGCGACCCTTGCTGATGGCCATCGGGAATTGAACTAGCAAAGGATGCACCTGAGAGTCGGCGATGTCGTTTTTCGCTAATACTGCGGGAATCGTGAAAGGATCCGGATGGCCCACTAGGATCTCTACTCCTGACCTTGTTCTGGCCATAGTCAACACCGAGAGTATATGGGCCACCATCTCGGTCCGCGTCCCGTCTGCCTATGAAGTCCCCAGCGTAGCCCCTTGATGACTGTACCGAAATGTCATGAGTGCCACGAGGAGATTTATGTAACAGGTGCACAGGATGTACCGGACTATGAGGTGGAACATCCCTGCTGAAGCGAGATTCAGCAGGTGAAAGCGTAGGCTCTCCGTGGGCATTCCGCCTTGAAAATCCGAGGCTGGAACCAAGTCGGTTTGGCAAATGTGGACTGGTGTAAGGCTCCAACCGATTGGAACGCTCATTGAAAAGTACCCTTGATCCCTCCACCGATGAATAGCCAAGTTGGGATGGCGTAGGAGACACCGACATGTGCTGGGAAGAACGGCTGGGCAAATCTCGTTGAAGCACGATAGGCGATTGCCTGGTACGAGGCCAGCTACGATCAAAATCATCTGCAAACCTCTCTTCCTTGCTGACGGGCTCAGCCGACACATGGTCAACAGTTGAGATGGGTGTTTCTCCATCCACAGGCGTGGTTGTGGTACTTGCGACCGGGGGCTGACTGGTAGCGGTTGGCGCTACTTTGTACTGTCGACCATCCTCGAACTCGATGACGTTGTCTAGGAAGTTGTCGTCATCTTCCTCCATCTACGAATAGTCAAGTGAAAATACCATTGACGGCAAATGACAACGAACCTCGTCCCAATGGTGGGCATTCGGATCAAGGTGTACTCCCCTGAACGCATCAGCTTCCTGGGGCGGTACGTGCCTGGTCGCGGGAGAGTCTTCTGGCTTTGGCTCTTCGGCTTTAACGACTCGGCCTGCTGATGAATAATTACTATCTTTTTGTCGACGGACTGATCAGCCGGTGAACAACTAGCCTTGAGCAACCTCTGCTGCAGTGGGGAAATCACTACGTGCAGTGCCATCTGAGGTTATGGGAAGAGACTTTGCGTTTCCCCAAGCAGGTTTTGTAGAGGCATCCTTTTTTACCAACGGAGACGACGACGCTAGGGCGTTCCTTGGTTGGGGTTGTATGACTTTGCCGGCATGGGGGAACTGAGGCACTGCGGGCGTTGGTGCGGCGGGCTGGGGAGGTGGTGCATTCGACGAACTCGACGGCGTGGTAGAGACGGGTGGAGTTGCAGAGGAAGGACGGGACCAACCTGAACCAGTGGTTGTGGATAATTGAGCGGTCGACGTGAGCTTAGCGGTGACTAGCTTGGAATGCGAAGTCGAGGGTTGTGGGATGGGCCGCGCTGCGGGCAGACGTGAGAGGGCCGAAACATGATAAGGACGACGACGTACGGGCAGGGCTGCCAGTCTTGGCAGCTGCAGCGATGCTGGCGACGGCAGAGGCTGCGATAGAGGAGGTGGAGTTCTTTTGAAGAAATTTCTTGTTTATGTTGACCGCGTTAAACCTCTTGGGGTGAGGAATAGCGAAGGGGGAGCAGGACGCGGATGATGGAAGTGCAGCAGGGGCAGCAGGGACGTGATCCGGAGTAGTAGAATTGGTGTACGGCTGTTCCGGGTTCAAAACCGGAGATTGTGCACGAGTGTGCAAAGGTTCAGTACTGACGGGGAGGGCCGCTGCCTCGGTGCCATCTTGTGAGGATTCCGATGGTACTGGTTCTGGTTCTGGTTTGTCGGAATTGGCCATCGACACGCCCGACTGCGAGCGTGTCAGCGACGAGTGCGACGGCGGTGAATCATTGGAGCTCACTTTTTCACGACAAGAAATGCTGAGCAGCCCACTGAACGAGTTTTGTCCTCGCTGCAGCAGATGAAATTGCACGCTCTCCTTTTTCGGTACTCGAAACCCCACCCCGTGTTACAGAACCGCACAAGACTAGTACTACTACGACATCGACGCCATCTCCCCCTCCTGTGCCCGCAGTCGTTCTACTTCCCCCTCCAGCGCAATATTCGCCATTTCAATCTGCAAGATGCTCGACAGCAACTCAGTCCACCGTGTCTCGAGGGTCGTCAACTGTGCACCATAACGCGTCTGGCAACCAAGCATCAGCGACCAATCCCCCGAAAAATCCATCATCGGGTCACCTGTGAGTTCTGGCGCTCTCTGTTCAGCTCCGTGGTGACCTGCTTCAATTCTTCCAACCCTCTCTCGGATTGCTTCGCTGTCTCCTCCAATAGGTAGTTGTTTATCCGCCATGCATTCTGGCCATACGTTTGTAGGAGTGCAAGATTGCTATGCCTAACAATACCAGGTGAGCCAAAGCTTTGCCGTTCTGCGAGTTTCAGGACAGACCGCAAGCGCTGGTGCTCAAGTTGAGCATGTGCATTTCGAATAGCTTCCCGCCACTCTTCATCAGTTCCTGGCGATGATGCAGGCGCGGGTAGTTGATACCTCACAGTGTCTAATGGTGGCAAGGGCTCATGTGCCTCTACGCGCGCGAGCTCTGCAGCCAGTAAGGGATTGTTCTATATCATGTGAGGTTCAAGAAGCTGCAAGGATATTTATATACCGACCTTGAACAACGCGAGCGGAGGTGGAACGAGAGGATGCATGGTCTGCGGGGGTTTGGGCTCACGCGCGAGCTCCTTGTCGACCTTTTCTTTGAGAATGGGGTACAGTTCGAGGTCATTGTCGTAGTACGGAAGTGAATCGAAAGCTGCTGTCTCGTCGTAGGCCATGGTGGAGTTGTATCGGAAATTCCTACTCCGACCGACTTGGTTCTACCAACCACAACCACCGATGTCGTTGCGGGCGAGTATCGGCGCGGTTGGCCTCCTCACCCGACGTTGGTCGTCCAACACAGCCGTGCGGCGGAGCATCCACTCCTCGTCTTCGTCCAGAGGTACTCGCTTTCCTCTCATCCTCGCGCCGTGCTCACCCCCGTCCCAGCTTCCGTGTCTCCGTTCACCGAGCCTACTTCTCCCAACCCAACAGCGACAAAGTATGCACAGACCACAGAGTCGCTGCACACTTACGGGTCGTATTTGACCCAGTGCCTCCCTAAATTCATCCAGCAGTTTTCAGTCCTCAAGGACGAGCTTATCCTCCACGTCGCGCCCTCGGCAATAATTCCTGTTCTGACCTTCTTGCGAGATCACTCCCAGTGCCAATTCAAGAGCGTTGTGGATATCACCGCAGTAGATTTCCCCGAGAGAGAAAAGCGCTTCGAGGTTGTATACAACCTACTCAGCATCAAACACGCCGGTAGGATTCGGGTAAAGACGTACGCAGGGGAAGCGGACCCTGTACCAAGCGTCGTCTCTGTCTTCCGGGGTGCTGACTGGTATGAGAGAGAGGTATGGGATATGTTTGGCGTGTTCTTTTCTGGTCACCCAGACCTGTGAGTTCGTCACGCGCAGCATTTCCACTCTGGTGTTCACGGGATTCCTAGACGTCGCATATTGACAGATTATGGTCGGTAAAAGTGTATTGGGCCCCTTTGCCGTTCTCAACTCACCTCTGCAGGCTTTGAAGGATACCCGTTACGCAAAGACTTCCCTTTGACAGTAAGTCAGATCATGGTCTCATAAACGTTCATTTTAGGACCTCGGGTAGGGCTACACGGAGGTTCGCTACGATGAAGAGCGGAAACGCGTTGTCTATGAGCCACTGCAATTGACGCAGGCGTTCCGGTAAACTTTTGTCTACATGCCTGTACCATCGGTTCTGCTCACCAGGTCTTTGCGCAGGAATTTCGAATCACTCTCACCTTGGGAGCAGGTCGGAACCGGCTCTGAGCCCATCAGACCAGCAGATCTCAAACCTGTTCCTCCCCCAAAACCAGAGGAATCACCAAAGAAATAAGGAAATCACTATCGATAGCGGCATCTTCGCTGGATATCAATACACTAGCGAATACATGCGTAGACACTTAGTGCACTACCTGTGACATAGATTGTACTGGTGCATCATCTGAGTATTCTCATGTCGTTTCTTCATCGGAGTTCGACACATGGTCATCATTCTGTGCATCTTTCTTCCCCCAGCCCATCCTGGATGCGAGATAGTCCTGTCCAAGAACCTCA
>JBBPMW010000367.1:5057-19858 GCA_038090535.1 Tylopilus alboater | reverse complement strand
TATGCCCAGGTGATATCAGGCACATGATAGTACTCAATCAAGGCTTCACATCTATTCTTTATTCATGTGATTTGACAGCAAAGATATAAACATTTTGTATGATATGTATGTCTATATTAACTCTAGAAAATTCAAATATGGTCCAAAAATAGTTGGAAGAATTGCAGAAAATTGTGGCTGTGCATGGTCCTGGACTGGTCCTGAAATATTTCAAAAACTCAAGGACCAGGACCACAGTCTAGTCCAGTCCTTAGACTGGATCTTCAAACATTAAACACATGTTCTATAGGTAAAGTTTCAAATATACTTCCCAAGGTTGCTTTCTCCACTTCTTCAGCTTCAGGAGGTCACTGAGAATTTTGATGTTCTTTTCACCAAATGGTTCATCCCTATGCTGGTATGCCAATGTATCCAGTGTCTAAGTTGTAGTTAGTGTTGGTTTATGGCATTGGCAAGGATTTTAGTTTGATTTGGCATTAGTAGGAGAGTCAGAAACACCAGAAAATGCAGCATTGCACTCCAGCCACCTCTAAAACTGCCTCTGAAAGTGGGCTGGCCAATTCTTGGTGTAGTTCCAACTACCAATGCATTTGAATATAACCAGCTTGTCTTGAAGTAATATCTTCTACCTGTCTGTAGTTCATTTTTAAGGCATCTACTTGGTTTTAGTATAGCCATCTAGTCATGTTTCTCAATACTGACCTTATTTTGCAAGTCTGGTACCGAGCTATGGATAATAACAAAGTGATACGTGGTACATAGGTGTAGGACACAATTAAGTTTATCTATTAATCTACTTTTCTGATGAAAGGTGTGAAAGTACAAGAAACATACCTGATGTTAGGAATATTCTACAATCAGCACTATCTCACTATATAGTAAATTTGCAATCCATGACAAAACCTCCAAGCTTTAATTCAGAGCAATGCTTTATCAAACCCTAGTATAATAATAATAACTAATCTGGAAGTGAAGAATTGAAATCAGTGGCTAAATGAACTGATGCTTGACACTTGACATAGAGACAATCAGTGATGCTATCCCACAAGCCAACAAGGCCACATTTAAAGTGAAGAACATGGTGATTGGCCCACTATCAAAAATGGGCTAGATTGGTCCTTGTCAAATTATAACACATTTTTTTCCAGATATATGATGCAGAGACAAGCTAACAAGTCTCTGTTTAAATTGACAAAGATAGGTGCGTCACTGAATGGGCTAGACAGGCAAACCCTAATTCAGGAGCAATCTCCCAGATTTACCCATCAAACTCTACAACTGATCTGGAATTAAAGAACTGAAACCAAGGACTGAATGAACTAATGCCTGACATTTGACACAGATAACCAGTGATGTCATCCTGCAAGCCAACAAGACTGCATTTAAAGTGAAGAAAGTGAATGGCCTACTTGACATTGTTGAGGCTGCTGAGATAAGTCATTCACCAAACTTTGCCCTTCTTTTTGTTACTTGCTATATAAGCCTTTCAAATGCTTGACTATGGGTTTCATAGATGTGGTACCACATTTTTCTTCAACCTCAACATCTCTTCTATCTAAAGAATATGAATATGATTGTTTGACCAAGATTATCATAGAGTTCAGGAATTAGCATAATAAAGCTCTTAAAAATGGAAAATTATCAACAATTTGTAAAAGATAAAGATAACATCTATGGAGACTTTTGAGTTGTTTCATGATTACATCTATCCTTTGGTAATATAGATATATTAATCCATACATTACCTTGAGATTTGTACTCATAGAATACTAGGAAGATGTATTTTTGAAGCAAATGAACATGAAAACCTTTGCATCTGTCTGTCAAAGTTTAACTAGCATTACTAGCAGCATGCTCAATGTGGCTTTGCATCTTCATCTACTCAAGCTTGATGTTGTTTCTACATACATGAAGGCAAATATTGACAAAAAGAAGCTGAAGGGCTCCTGCAAGTCAAAAGGCCCAAATGCTGTATTAAATAAACTGTTCACTATTTCAAAAAAAGAGGGGCTGTATGACAGCAATGCCATGTCAGAGTAGGTCAGACTCCTTATTCTATTGTAATGTTACTTGTGTCCACTGCCATTGCTATCATACCTGATGTTTCTACATACTGACCATATAGGCCACCTTAGGCAGCACTTTTTGGAAGCAATAGCAATATGTGAGATCCATTTCCAATGTAGACAGCAATACATCTAAGAGACCACATATCTTGAGAGGCTCTTCTTGCAAATCTTTCTAGAAAGCTCATTTAAAGCTCATGATACCTTTTCATACACAAGTCACTTTAATTGTAAAGCATAAGCTCAAACAACACATTTGATCAAATACAATAGATAACTCTCATAGCTATATAAAATCATGGACACTTAATATTTTGTGCAAATAAATGAGATATCAAAATGTACATATATATACATTAGTAATATATTTTGTTATGTTACTTGTTTCATTGAAATATTGTACAAGTTGTATAAAAGTTATTATATGTAGAACATGTGTTCAAAGAGCCTATAGTGTTTACTATTTACCACAATGTGTAAAAATTCTTTGATCCATCTAAATGCACAAACACAGACAATTGTAGACTATGTTTTATATTTGTTCAGATTTCATTTATATATTCCATATCTACATACACAAACATGACTTGTGGAAAGCAGAATATCATATGATAACTGGCATGTAACAAGGACATGTGTGAGAGTGTTCCATTGTAACAGTTCTATTCCATTCCTGTGTGTTTCTATCTCTGGAACACCATAAAATATTTCTTTCAATAATATATATATATACTATGAACATAGCAATTTAGTGATTTGTACAATATATTGGTTTGTATAATATACATGTTTTTACAGAACTGGTTATAATCTATTTGCATAATTGAGTTTGCATTACCACATTTTGTCTTTTATATGTATGTGCTATCATATATAGTTGTAGTTAGCAATGTCTTTTAAACCTATGTGGACATTACATTCTAAGTTGCTGTATTACATTTTTGTCTAATATCATGTTAACTCAGTACAATTTCATAAGGGACTTTCAAGATTTTCCCATCAACAAAACAACACATACATACAAAGTCTTACTAAGCCTACTGAACTGGCAAATTCAATCTCCATTTTTTCAATGCATGGAAGCGATATGGAAATACCAATATACATCCATTAACTGCCTCCTACCATCTCAGCCATGGCATCTCCACATCCCAGACACAAAGTCAACTAGCAACAAATCATGGACATGGAGGTGCTTCTCAAAGTCATGGACATGATGGTTAGATCCAGGGAGAATCTACCAACCAAGCTCCGACTCACATTCAATGGAAGGGCAAGGATCATGTATACCATATCAATCTCCTCATTTTATTCTGCAAGGACAATCCAGATCTCTGACTCAAGCTATTTTCAGATTCCACCCAAGATGCTGCCAAGCATGGCAGGACCCACAGGCAGATGAGTGCAAATAAAGACAGTTACTATCAAGTCATTGTGAAACATGTATTTACAAACAACCATGATCCTGCTATGCAGCAGGCCTACTATAACCTTTGGTCAAGACTGTTAAGGGCCATTTTGCATAGTATGTATATGTTTGTTGCATATGATTGATAGCCAGTGACATCTGATCAGTAGTTTTAGGCTAAAAACCAAGTATAATGCCTTCAATAAGAAGCTTGGTTGCTTGGATGCAGGGATTGTTATGGTTGAGTAACAATGGATATATGATCTGCCTTATGTCTAAACATCGGTTCATTCCTATCCACCCCATGCATGGCCATTTTACTTACTTCACATGTCCACTCTTCCATTCTGCCACCACCTTGTGGTTATCTCATGCCTTTCATTAGCTACCACATCCTCATGTAGGGCTGTGCCCACTTCCTTTCCATTCCATGGCTGTTCTGTCACACCCATGCTTTGTATATGCTCACTCCACATTATTCTCTATATTTGGTAAGTATCAGCTAGATCCAATACAAACATACATACACATCCATGTAATATATAAACCCATGAATGTACAGCCAAGACTTCCCAGTCTTGTCCTCTTGTAGTCTCCCTTCTCATTGGAGGCTGACATCTTCAAGACTCCTTCTTTCCACTCTTATCATCTATGCTTGCAACCTAGTTACCCTAAGCAAGTCCTTACATATGTGAGCAAGGCTGTTTCAGGGATCATGATCAAGCAGCTGCTGGAAAACTCAGACAAGCATAATATTTTTGGTATGTGAATTCATTTTTGTATCATGTCACTAATGATGACTTATTTCTAGACCAACTTAATTTTGCTTTTCCATGGTGGAAGGACTTGCATGAATGGTGGAAGGACAATCCTGTGTTCAACCAGACCTTCAGTACTGCAGATCCTGGCCAGGATTTTGCTGCTGAGGCCCAGGAACTTTTTGCTACATCTAGTAAACAGACTGCTGCTCCTGCACATGATGACTGGGCTGCTATTGAAGATAAGGGAGATGAGGTTGAAGATGAGGGTGGTACTCAACTGCAGGCAGAAGGATCAAATGTACAACTCAGAGACTCACTCCAGGATGTGGCTGGTGCTGATCTAGGAAAGATCATTCAGGATCAAGCTAATTGTCATAACTCTGCACTTGTCAATCCTTCCTCCAACTTGAACTCCATAGCTCAGACTCAGATGGCTCAACCCTCAGTACCCAAATCTCCTGCAAATACCACTGATGGTGATCTTGCAATAAAGGATATAGTCAGCACATTCTCTATCCAAGCTGAAAGGGTTACTAGCTCATCAGTAAAAGGCAAACAAAGGCAATGTTCAGCCACAACCAATCTCTTACTGTTCATACCTCTACAAGTACAGCATTATTGTTACATGTTACCTCTCAGGCTGGCAGCCATGCCTCGTCATCCCACAAGCACCCTTGTGATATCACCAAGCATACTTCTGACCTGGTTGGAAACAAAAATAAGAAACTCCTTGATATACTTCGTGATGGTATTGTCAACAAGATGAGGGCATATACAATATCATAGTGACCTCCAGGGAACTCAAGGCATGTAAAGCCCAAGACAAATGCAAGCATGATCTTCATGCTTTAATGTCTTAGCAAGCCCACAAGGAGTTGCTTGCTGTTTAAAATGTCAAAAACCTTGAGTTTCAAATGGAAATTGAAAAGTTGAAGCTTAAGTGTGTCCAGATTGCTGCACTTGCTAGCATCCAATCTAATCATGGTGCCAGTGCTGAGATTAATGATGAGCTGAAGGAGGCTCTTGCAAACTTGGAGTGATCATGGTGTATTTTTTTTGTTATCTGTTGGACTGTCACTGCACTCATAATCCATCACCTCAGTTGTTCTTGTAGCAACTATCTCAAATCTTGTGTATTTGTAACAAAGCTTGCAAGTTATACCTTTACCCTTCATAATGACAATGTAAAATGCTTATCAAACAGTTATGGAATAGCTGCCCCTCTGTTCCAATGAACTTCTCATCCTCTATGATCCTCTCCTCCTTGTCCTCCTCACCCTATTCTTTGGCTTTCTTCTAGTATCTTTTCACTGATGGTTTTGATTCTAGCTCTTCTTCAATCTCAAGGATCATGTTGTGGAGGATGAAGCAACACCAGATCCACATATTTGCAAAGCTCATGTCCTTGGATTTCCTACAAATACTGGAATTGCCCTTTTAATGAGCTGAAAAAGTGCTCAGAATATACATGGACCTAGAGTTTGTTTATTTTCAGTGGTATTTCTTTTTTTTAAGGTGCTGGATACATACTAATGATAATTGCTGGTTGAACATTCACCTCTCAGCTGATAACACACCTGCAGTTGATCATTTGAATGGTAGAATATGTTGGAATTTCATTCCATATATGGTATTATAAGCAGTACTTACATCGCACCATAGTATAGCTTATTCCTATTTAGTGACTTACTGAGTATTCTACAGGTTATGAACCCTGCTGCTCCTCAGTAACAGGATCAGCTCACTCACCAGAACTTGGAAATGGCTTATAATGTTGAGCTTGAAAATGGAATGAAAATTCAAGTCTCAACTGATATTTGGTCAGACTATCACAAGAAACTCATCCAGACAGTGTGAGAAGCTCAATGTGCTACACTGGTATCCAGCTATGCCACTATCCTAGCAGTCACAAAGGCCAATAAGAGGCCAAGCAGCCTTTATAAATGGCACTGCCTCATGCATTGGCAGTTGTGCATGGCCAAACAACTCCAATTAGTAATTCAGACAGGTGAAATAGGTGAAACATTGCATGGGAAAGTTAATGAAGAGGCAGCCACAGCGAGAGGACCAGGCACAGCAACCACAGCCAAAATGACTGACAGCAAAAGCCTCACAACTGTCAAATTTGTTAAACCATCCTTACCACCAGTTGAATTGATCACACAACCAACTTGGACACCACTGCACACCAACAAACTGCATGGAAAGGCCTAGGAAGTCACAGGTGGCAAGAACAACAACAGCTATCAAGCACACAAGCACATCAACAAACCAACTGATCAGATGGACACCACTGCAACCATACCTACTACAGCAACCCAGAGCACACTGCTCAAGGGGGAGTACATATGACAGATGAGCAGCAGTAGTGCAGAGCTGACCACACACAAAACAGACTGGCTAACAACTGATGCAAGCATACAAAGTGTGTTGCACAATGACCAGCCAGCCACCACAATGGATGATGTGAGTGCACAAGTGCCACACAACTGTACTGACACTGTAATTGACAGCATGAGTGCACAGAGCATGTCATGTGATGAGGCCCAGGCCATACAAGACCCAGGCACAGAGACTACCAGCGCAAGTGTACAAAATGCATCGCATGACCAACCAGACCCAGACAGTGGTATGATGAACTCACACAGACTGTCAGAGGACCCTGCAGGCATGCAAGGTGATGAAGAATGTTATCCAGATGAGCCTACAAAGCTGCCTGACCAGCTAGAAGGCAGGAGGAGGCAAGATGGTGAGCAGAGGGTTGAGGTGGCTAAGTTGAGGGAGTCAAGAGAGATTGCAGAGGCTACAGGCAATGGTTGTGATGACGAATGTTGACCTGTGAAGCCAGACAAGCCATCCAATAAGCTGAATGACTCCACAGATGTCAAGGTTGAGCCAAGTGGCAAGACCATGGCCAAGTGAGACAACTGTGTCACACTCAAAAGTTCAGATGCATAGACCAGTAGGGAGGTCATAGTCATATGCCAAGACACACATGACAAGTTGGAGAGAGCCATGACACATCAAAACATATTGATCGCAGGGAAGAGAAAAAGTGAGTTGCCATGTGGACAATCAACAATGCTAGCTGACAAAAATAGTCAGTGCACATGAACAGTTGATGATGACATACCTCCATCACCCCACAGCTCACCTGACCCACCTCCACCACCCAATAAACCTGCGACACAACAGAACATACCCCTGAGCATCCAGCTTAAAGAAGAGTGGAAAGCAGCTTCAAGCTGCAATGTCAAGCATGCCAGTGCTGAAATGGACATGTTGAGAGCATCTGGACATGTAGAGGACAATAGGAAGTGGCCAACAGAGCCACCAAATGTGTCAGAAAGTAAGTGCATACGCTCAAACCAGGCAAAGGAGGAAAATCCACCAGGAAGACTTCTGAATGACCCAGTCAAACCCAGGGGCCGAAATGGCTGCACCATGTAATGCCTACAGCATAACAGAATGCCCCACAGGTGATAGGAACAGCTGCAATGTTAAAACAAACATGCCATGCCAAGAGGCAGTGCCAGGAGGCCAGATAGGCGAGTTGGGTGAGTCAAGGGTCATTGGAGCTGATTCAAACCAGCCAGATGTTGTCAAAGGTGCCAGATGTGATGGGGAATGTCCCAGGAGCATCAGAACCATGTGCCATATCAAAATGAGTGTGCTATGTCGAGATACTAGGCCAGAAGGCCATTTAAATGACCAGGCCAAGTTAAGAGCCATTGAGGCTGATTTAGACAGACCAGAGGTTGTTGACAGTGGCATATATGATGGAACACATCCCACAATCACACCTTCAAGCAGGCAAGAGACTACTAATCAAAAACCATAATTTTACTGTCTACCATAATGTAGAACTATACCCCCTTCTCAATGGAACCAGTATTGCAATTGGAAAGCTCAAGTAGACAGATGGCTCCTTGTTCCCTAAACTGGCTCAGATCAGAATTGATGTAACATTTATAGCCCCAATCCATGCATGCATATTCTATGCTCTGCAATAATGCCTAGGTATATTGTCTCATTGTGTTCAATAACTGGCCTGGATCTTAAATGCTCATTCACATCTTGCTAGTGTTTCCTTGGAATATAGGTATAAATTGGACAGATTTCATGACAAAATGGATTAGCTGGTTGACAACAATACAAAGGGCTTCCATTGGCAGCTCAACAAGTCCGAGACTTAAGGGCTGCTAGAAGCCCTGTTCCCTGACTTGGTCCTATTTGGTTCTTCACACCCAAAGGTAATGGCCATGTCAGACATCTTGAATGACTTACAGGATATGAAACTCTATGAAATGACAAAAGGCACAGAGAAGGAGTGGGTTAATTTTCTGAAATCCAAGAGGAAACATACAAATGTGGCTAAAGCAAACATGGTGATGTTTTTGAACAGTGTCCTAGAAGCAGTTGAGAACTTCACTGGAGAGAAGACTAACAGGTAATATCAATGTTTTTTTCTTACTGTTCATCAACATGTGTAACACTGTCTTAGGAGATGGCATGCACAAGAAACCTTCACAAAGTCCTAGCTTCAATGAAAACTGGACCTGGTCCTCAGTTCCAATGGCACTGATTCAAATTGGAGAAATGTCCTCACTTTTGGGGAAATGAAGAGCAAGAACAGCAGCAATACACAGAGAGCCTCTTACAAAGAAAACCAGTGTACTATTATATGCTCAGGATGGGAGACATGCCACCCTCTTCTTCCAAATTTAGGATTTCATGTCAATTTGACCTTTTTCAACCGGAGGGGTCACTTGAAATGCATTGCATCAACATCCACACCAATCTAGATATCTTCCTATGCATCATAGTTGGTCTCACCACAGCTAGTTTTTTCCAACTTAGTTTCAATGTTTTGCTGCTCAATGACAGTGGAGACAGGTACATGTTGACCACATGGAAAGGGGGCTCAAAAATGAAAATGGTCATTATCCACAACTTACTTTTTATCTCAGATATTATGCATAGATACAAAACAACTGTCTGGGCCAGCTCAAATTCTGCCAGCTCTGAGTTGGTGGGCTTAAAGTGGCCTCACACATGAAAATGCATTATCATCAAAGACTCCTGAATTGATCCATTATGGAAGTACATAGAAGGATCTATCCTAGCACTTTTAAATGCCACTGGCATTGTAGATGTCCTGACCCTTATATACAAGAAACAGATTCAAGGTCCTCATCTGACTCATTCCAACACTCTAATCAACAAATCAACACATTTACTATGGTCTCTCCTTTTTGAAGCCAGTCACAGTGCAGGCCACTGTCAATATCAACTATTGGTTCTTTCATGGCTTATAACTGAGCCCATTGCATTCAAGATCCTAGGGTTCACTCCCTTGCCAAACTTCTCATTGTGTTCATAGATTATGTTCTGAGTATATCAAATCCACTTACTATTATGTCTTAATGTTTACTAATCATGAATGCTCTATTCCAGTCCACAAGAATGCAGTTGAAAAAGCATGAATTCTTCATCATGACATTAGTTTGTTCAATCTCTTATGTATCATATGCAATGGATCTGATGACCACATGCAATTCCTAGATGTCCTCCCTGAGGAAACACAGAAACACCTCAATCAATAAATCAAGGTATGTATCTATTTCTTATCATGGACTTTTTGCTGATTAGGGCTATGCTGTTTCCATAGATTCCACTTCTTCCCACTCTATTACCCACCCTTGTTACGCGAGATGTATTCCTACATCAAATCACTAACTTGCTGTCTCAAGGAAGGTACTCATGAAAAGACACAATGTCCTTGATAGGCACAAAGAAGATGAGAACTTAGGACAAGTTCCAGAAAGGTGATTCAAGACATAGTAAATATGCTGTGTTGTGTAGATCAAGAATAAGAACTACTATACATGCAACATGGTATATAAGGAACTCCTGAATAGATATTAGCTAAGCAGAAATCCTATGGAATGTAGAGGAAGGATGATACAAGCCCATGGAGAGCGGTGCTTGTAGGAGATGGCTGCCCATAACCAAGAGATAAAGAAAACGAGAATAGATCACCTCCTACCAGTAGGATCAGAAGAGTGGAAAGGAAACAGTTAGGAGTTACTAAGTGGACAGAAGAGAAAAGAAATGGACTCTAAAGCAAGCATGTATTGATCGTACTCTGTGTGGGGAGGCCAAAGAGAAGAAGACAAGTGATACAAATAAAAAGAAGGAAAAAGGTACTGCCCAAGTAGATTATCATAACAACCTCTCTACTCCTAATTTCAGATTCAATTCAATTGAGCCTGGGATTGTGGTGCTGTTCCTACAGTCCTTCATAATGATTAGCTGACTCAAAGCACCATAGAGTATGTCCCAGTCTCTAAACTGGGACAAGATCATGAGATAAAGCTTCTATTGGCAGGGAACCAATGGACCCCACTAGATCTTCAATTGATACCAATCCACTATATTACATGGTAAGTTCATAACCATTCATATAGTTAATCAACTGAGGAATCAGGATTTAGGAAACCTGGTTGTGGATGGCTGCTGAGCTGGTGATTGCAGGATCCAGAAAGCCAGTGGTACATTGCCCAGCCCATGATCTCAAGTCCATGTTCTATGTGCTAGTCAGAGTATGTGTACTCCTGAACTGACCCCATAAAATCAGGGCCAAGGAGGATCTTTCATGTTTCAATATGTATTTCAACTCTTTTTATCCTGGCACTGCAAAGACAACAACAATCCAGTTGAATCTTGGCTGGTCTACCAACATACTCCCCCATATCACACCATACTTTCAGCCTTTGATTTTACCGCTCAATAAGCTCTGTATAGGGATAGTCTTCTCAATGAATTTCTCAAATGGCCAATTCAAATCTCTGATGAGAATCAAGTCACCCACAAATTTATGACCAACGCTTTGCTAAAGATGCTATGTGACCTACAGAACAATGGCTGGTTTCCAATATCACTCTCCTTGAAACCCAATGGTGTGCCATTGACCCCTGCACCACTGATAGCCTCATCGACCCCCAATGGCTTAGACTTTGTGTTCATCGAGGTGGAATCACCAGTCCTCCAGGTATAATAGTGTCTTCCTTTGCATATCCAATGCCCCATCCCTATCTGTGCAATTAGTAGATCCAGCTTTGCTCTCTTCCAATCACCAGCTTCCTTGGGCTCCACAAACTCACATTGAAAACAACTATCCAGCATCAGTCATGATTGGCATTAGGATAATAAATGTCCATGACCAATACTCAGCCACCCCCCCTCCCTTGTTGTGATTCCTCCACTGCTTCATCTGCCTATCATACAAGGAGATAGGTTTCTTTGTAATTCCAACATCCAAACTTTCCATTGTACACTCTTCTCTTTTTCTTCTTATGTGTCTGTATTTTTTTTTTCTTATTCATAACTGGTGCATTCTCAAATGTGACATGATCTGAACCTTTTGGAAAGGCAATTTGGATGAAGATGCTGCTATGCATACAATACCATACATGAGATGTGGGCCTAGCATGTGTGTAACATGTTGAACTGACCACCATTGGAACTGACTACTACTGGACAGGCTTGGTGCTAGAGCAAAACAGGTTGCTTTCTGTGCCAGGACCCATGACACTTGGTTCAAAATGTTTGTAATGGTGGTCCATCATGCAGCAATCACAAAAGGATTAGGTTCAGCACTTCAGATTTATCTTTCACATTGGCATATGTCTAGCAACTGCAATACTTACAGTAATACTGGTATGCATATAACTTAAATATTGTAACATTGTTTAACACCTCCAGCATTCAGATTAGAAAGCTGAACATGCACCAAACACAGGTTTGACTGTGTTTGGCCCTTGGGCAGCATCTTCAATATAGAACTATGTATACTATAATGCAACAGGCATTAGGTACATATGTCATGCCTCTAACCTTTATATTAAAGTGCTGAACATATGCTAAACTTACATTCAACTATGTTTGCCATATATTCAGCACATTATGTAATTATGTCATGTGACCATGGATGATATGCTATGGCTTCACCTATTGCAGATGAGTGGAGGATAATCTATCCAGTTCACATGATTTCATGAGTCTAATATGCTTGCTGAAAAGGGCACACATGTGACAAACAGAACCACCAGTTTGTTTTCCTGATTATTGTAACCTACTTGCTGAGAATCATTTTAGGCAGTTTTTTTCACTATCACTATGATTGTTATCCTACTCTGCCCCTATCATATGCTCTAATACAACCACACTTTCCACACAAATCCAAATCCTACCTTATGTAAATTGACTCATCCTAAACCAATCTCACAAAGCTCCAACAAGGATCTAGCATGCCCAAGTTCCCTAATATGTAGAAAAAATGAGGACACATTCAGTAAGTCCTTTCTTGTGATGTTGATACACTATATATACAGGCTGTCATACACAACCCACACACAAACCTAGACATCATGAATTATGATGATATCTAGGCTGACCCTATCCTTGCTTGTGATGTGTGTTTGGTCAAAGAAAGACCATATAGCTTCATGAAGTTAGAAGATGGTCAAAATTGGCTAGTGTGGGAGAATAAGGAATGTTTGTGCTTGATGAGATCAGTGTGTCCTACACCTTTCATCTTGTAAGAGGGATGTCAGCTAAGGAAGGACATATTTAACTTGAGTGTAAATGTACAATTATGGTTGGAATACCTGTGACTATATGTTAACACTGCCTTTCACTGGATCTTGCCAATAAGCAAATTTGTTGAGAATATCAGCATCAACACTATTGCTCTTGAATGCTCACAAGTCACATTGTCAGGTTTCCTAGCATGAGCAAGACTTCTCTGATCAGCTCTTTGGTGTGATTCAAGATTCATTTCTGTTTGTTGCTGGCCTGTTGTTTCTGCTATAACCAGGATATGCCAAGAATTGGCAGATAGTCCAGCTCAAGTGTGGTCAAATTCAGGTCAGCAATCCACTTGTTGTCCATTCAATGAAGAGGAGAGTGACAATGCAATTAACCAATGTCAAAAAAGTAGCTTATTGTGACATGGTCAATGTCTAGGGTATTGACAATTCAAACACTGATGATATATGGCCTAGTTTGTTCCTCATGCTCTTACTAACCATGCCATGCATCTAGGAATGGGCAATGCTGTCCTGTTCAAGTTCTCAAAGCAATATATTTAGGATTCTGGCCATGCTAGTGCCAAGCAGGCTTCTTAGGGCGATCAAATCAATCATAGTGATGCACTTGGGCCTTAAATATTCACAAAGATCTTCTCTACTTGGACAAGCTGTCAGAATGAAAATGGTATTGTGCTAATATTTATCTGGACTTTCATAGTTTTCAATTTTCACAATATGTCCAAAAAGTATAATGTCACTTTATTTTTCAGAGAAGTTGTTGGAAGTAAGAAGCAGTTTCAGATCCCTACCTTAATTATAGATATTTAGATAAAGTAGCTAGAAGTCTCATTAAATGCCAATGTGGACATAGACAACATACTGATCATAATACAATGATTGCCCTTATTTATCATCTGATTTCAACTTACTTGAGTTTCAGATAACTTTTGGAGCTTTACTTTAAGGATCTTCTATCAGGGTCCAGCCATGCATGCTGACCCAAGTGTCTGGACACTCATATCCATTGCACAACACTCAGCCATTCATGTTATTTAATGGCACTTTTGATGATCTGCAGGATGACATCATTTATGCATGCATCTGGAATACAGTGATTAATAGCCCATATCAAAGCATCACACTAGATTTCACCACACATGGACAGCTAGCATCAGATGCTGTGCTACAACTACCTTTATTCCCACCTTCAAAGTCCTCTGTTTCTACCTTCATTACAAAGTTGTTCCTCTTAGTCCACCTACACCAACTTCTCCAATTCAATTCATTGTCCTACAGCTCTATAATGCTTTATATCCATTTCAGTCCATAGATCACTACTCCATATGCTAGTCCCTTAGGGTCTCCTAAGCTTCAAATATTCAATTTGCTGGGGTCCACTGACCAAACTCTCAAATGCTTGCATGTTGATAGTGCTCACAAAAGCATTGGCATTTGTGAGCAACTAGTTGCCATTTACCAAGGCTGAGATATTGATGGACTATTGGCAGCTTTCCACCTGCATACAGTATAATATCAACCAGCAACCATACTGGTTGCTGCATGAATTCTCAAATGATAGCTGCAATAGTCTGCTAAACAAATTGACTGAGAAAATACTTAGGTTATTGGAAGCACTAGACAACTTGGAACTCCAGTACCCTGCATTGATAGATATAGTAGTGCAGCAAGAAGGGCATAGGTAGCTTCAAAATTTGAAAAGTTCATTAGAATTTTTGGCATGATGAAGGCCATAGTGTAGGTTTCTTGCAGAATATTACAATTCCCCATGTCCCCAGGTCATTGAGGTGTGGTGTTCAGTGTCCATGATGTATATCATGATGTATGTGACATGCCCTCCTATGTTAAACTTAGGCACTCATTCTTATCTCCTAGAAATAATAGCACTTGTGGTCCTAGTGTTTTAAAATTGAGTTCAATGACTGGTAAAAGACTGGCTGCAATTGCCAGGTAT
>JBBPMW010000366.1:0-19858 GCA_038090535.1 Tylopilus alboater | reverse complement strand
CGTAGAAGTACGTCTTGCGTAACAGCCCTTGACTAGGAGGAGCTGTGGATGGTGAAGTGATAGGAGGAGTGGGGGACCCAGTTGAACTCTTGGTGGATTGGGCAGAAAGGGGTCTTGGAGAAACCCTGACTGCAGATGTGGATAGAGCTGTGCCAGGGGTAGCAGTGTGCATGTGGATGAAGAAGCCTCTGTTGACATGATGGAGGGGGGTTGTTGTGGGAGTGGTACTGGAAGTGGGGGAGACGACTTTTTCCTGGGGTGATCAGACTGGATCAGGGCCAGGACATTCAGTGGTTCCATCATTGCCTCCTATTCAATCTTCCATTGTGAATAAATCACTGCTGTCAGAGAGGGCAGATGATGGGAATGGTCTATTGAGGATTGCAAAGCCGCTGTATTCCTGGACTGAGTTGAATTGTTGTCACTGCTTTGCGATGAGAGTGTGGAGAACTGGATGGAGGATGGATTGGAGGATATCTAGTGGGATGGCAGTGAGGTAGCACCTGAAGTCATGGGGTAGAAGAGGTCCAGGATGAGGTGGCGAACCTGGAGGATGGTAACTAAGTGTACAAGGGCAAAGAACAGCCTGGGCATGTGTGAGGGGGTGGATATAGGGCGAAGGCATATGAATGCATGGTAGAGTTGAACAAGGGTAGGGAGGACATGATGGACACTGAACCCTCTGGCTCACTTGATGTGGAGAAGGGCAGCAGGATTCTCTAAGACATTGGTGAAAAGGAGACAATGTTGGAGAGGAGGCAAGGTGCTGGAGGAGAGGAAAGGGAGGCAGTTTGGAGTGGGGGTGGTTGGGACAGCCATTCTAAAGGACAATGCTTCATCACCATAGCCACTCAGCCCTCTGTCACCTCATCTGTGTTGGTTTTGCAGTGTAAGGATGCCTACTTGGGTGTGATGGTTGTCCAACTGGAAGGAGAAGACGATCAGGAAATTGTTTTGGACGACTTTTGAAATCATATAGATAAAAACAATGGTCCAGAGGACCATAACAAGGAAGGCAAAGATGGAAAAGGTATAGAAAATGGAAAGAAGAGCACTTATGGTGATGGTTAGGAGGTGGATCAGAGGGAGTTAGGAGTTGGAAAGTCCCTGGAGTTGTGCAGTTTGTAGGCTCACAACAGATGCTGAGCATGCAACAGATGGAATTTGGGTTCCCAGGTATGTTCCACAGTAGAGTATTCTTTCCAGGATGTGAGGTATTGACAGTGTCCCTTTGATCTGCAATGTGATAGAATTTTTTCTACTTCATATTCCTCTCCTCCATCAATGAGATTGCAAGGGGGATTGGTGTAGTTGGGGCCATGTTCAGGTGTTTCTTGATAAAAAGAGAGGAGAGAGGCATGGAAGATATTGTGGATTTTCCAGGTAGGAGGGAGTTGAAGGCGGTATGCCCAGGGGGTGATGACATGCAAGATCTCAAAGGGGCCTTCCCATTTAGGAGTGGGTTTCTGAGAAGGGTAATTGGGTTTGAGATTCTTTGACTTGAGCCACACCTTATCTCCAATCTTCCAGGGACAGAATTTGGAATTGATCCATTCCTTCATAGCCTGTCAGGCTTTTTCATATGCAGCCTGCACTTCTTTCCAGGCAGAATCAAGGAGTTCCATACAGGATTCCAAGGCAGGAAGAAAGGTTTTGCCAATTATCAGGTAGGAGTGAGGTTCATAGCCCATCATAAGTGAGAAAGGAGTTTGATTGGTGACAGAATGGACAGCCAAGTTATGAGCAAATTCAGCCATAGGAAGGAGTTCCACCCATCTAGATGAGTTTCCATCACAAAAGATCTGCAGATATGTTTCAAGTTTCTGATTGACTTGTTCTGTTTCTCCATCAGTCTAGGGGTGATAGGCAGTGGAAAGGGCATTGTCATATTGAAGGAGACAGGAAAGTTCTCCAGCAAAGGCAGATGCGAATTGTGGACCACAATCAGAGATATATTGGTCATGAAGACTAAAGTGAGGGAAGACATGTCAAAAGAAAAGGGAGGCTACTCCTGTGGCATCAACCATTTTGTGGCAAGGGATGTAAATTACCCCCTTTGTAAGGCCATGGTCAACCACGACCAAAATAGAATCAAAACCAAGGAAAAGGAGAGGGTCCATGATCAAATCACAGGAGATTTGCTAGAAGGGATGGGATGCAGAGAAAGAGATAGGGGAAAGGCCAGGGGTAGTGGGGTGGGTATTAACCTTATTGGCTTGGCAAATGGCACAGCCAGAGACAAAGCAGTGGATGAAGGTGGTAAAGCTGGGTCACCAATAGTCACATTGAACAAGGTGAATGGTGCAGAAATATCCCCTGTGGCCGCCAGCAAGGGAGGTGTGAAGGGAAAGAACAAGATTGTGATGAACAGGTTCAGGGACATACAGGCAACCCTTAAAGTAAAGGGCACCATTATCGAAGTACCAATTGGCACAAGAAGAGCGAGGGAGAAGGGAGGATCCCTGGTTCATGGCAGTGAGGGCATCAATGACCAAGGGATCAGAGAGGGTGGAGGAGTAAATCTTTTCAGCTAAAGCAACATCAAGTTGGCAAATGAAAGCTTCAGGAGGAAGCATGACAACATCCTGATTGTCTTCAGAGGTATCTGCTTTATCACATTGAGAGAGGACATCGGCAGGGGAGAGTTGGGAACCTGGATGATTATCCCAGGAGATGTCAAAGTCCTGCATAAATATAAGCCAACAGGCCTGATGGCAGGAAATTTCTGGGGATGTTTAAAGCACATCAGGTTTCAATGGTCAGTAATGACCAAGACAGGGTGATGGGTGCTGGTAAGGTATTGATGCCATTCTTCCAGGGCATGGATTACAGCAAGCAATTTGTGATCATAGATATTATAGTTGTGCTCAGCAGGGAAGAAGGTCTAGGAATGGTAGGTGCAAGGGTGGAGATTGTCATTGATATCTTTCTGCATGAGGATTCTGCCAGTTGCAGTGAGGGAGGCATCAGTCATGACAAAGAAAGAGGTGGAAATGTCAGGAAAGCAGAGGACTGGTCAGCAAAGGAATTGATCCTTTAAACAGTGGAAGGAGTCCTATTGATCTGGGAGCCATTGCCAAGTAGTGTTCTTCTTGGTAAGTGAAAGGAGAGGTTAGACAATGGAAGAAAAGTTTGGAATGAACTTGCAGTAAAAGTTACAGAATCCAACAAAAAATTGAACTGCCTTGACAGAAGTAGGGGGTTGCCAGTCATTTATGGCAGAGAGTTTAACAGGATCCATCTTTACCTCTCCTTCTTTGATGATCATCCCAAGGTATTTGACTTCTGAAATATTGAAGAAGCACTTCTTGAGCTTAAGGGTGAGCTCATGTTCATGAAGTCGCTGGAGAACTCATTGGACTCATTCTTCATGAAGGATGGAGTTAGGGGAGAGCCATCTTTTGGCTAACATATCTCTGAAGATGTAATCCATGAATGCCTGGAAGGTAGAAGGGGAGTTGCAAAGGCCAAAGAACATTACCGTTGGTTCGAATAATCTGACAGGGGTAATGAATGCCGCCTTCCATCGGTCCTCAGATTTGATTCAGATGTTGTTGTAGCCCCATTGAATGTCAAGTTTCATAAAAATCTTAGAATCTTTGAGTTGACAGAAGATCTCAGAGATGAGGGGAAGAGGATAGGCATTCTTTATGGTATGGGAGTTGAGATAATGATAGTCTTGGCAGGGTCGTAGGGCGCCATCCTTCTTTAGTATGAAGAAGAAAGGTGATATTATAAGTGTGACTCATACCAGCATGACTCATACTTACTTACCCCAGGACTTCGAGGTATGCAAGGATTGTACCTGAGAGTGGGACTGGGTCCAGTCAGCAGTGGAGTTAAAGAACTGGTCTAACTTTAGTGAGGATGCCTTCACTTTTCTCTTTTGATTATCTCCTTCTTCTTGATCTTTATCTTGTTCCGCGTTGTGACTCCTTTTAGTTGCCTCTCCACCCCCTATCTGTGTATGTACATTGTTCTTTCCATTGTTCTTTGCTCTTCCTTCTCCCTTGGATGCTCTTCCTCTCTATGTATGTACCTTGTTCCTTCCATTCCACTTTGCTCTTCCTTCTTCCTTGGACACTCTTCCTCCTTTGATGGCACTACTTCACCATTCCATACTCTGTACCACCAGTATATAAGACACACCATATACTAGTTAGTTTCCCATCTAGTTCTATGTAATACAAGTGTAGTTTCTAGCTTCATCTGCAAGTCTGGTTGTCCATACTGGATAGCAAGACCTTTTGCCTTCTCCTTGTCACCATCATCATCACCTGGCTCCTCAACTTGACTCTTCAAAGACTAGTTACCACACTTAGCATTAATAGATAAGGCTTAAGGGGATTTAGAAGGGGTGATCTTTCCTTCTTGAAGGTTTTCTTCAATAAATTTTTTGCAAGCTTCCATTTTGGCAGGATTAAGTGGATCAGGTTTGGCATATTTTGCAGTGAAGGAATTGGCAAGATCAATGCCGTGATCGAAAGATCATTCTGGGGGTAGTCTACCATTCTCTTTCTTTTCAAAGATATCTTTGAAAGGGAGGTATTGGGGAGCAAGTGAAGCTTTGTTCTTTTCTTTGGCTTGGGCAAGCAAGATGGATAAGGTGGTTTTGTTGATAGGGTATGCTTTGGTGGTGGCATGGTCAAGTCATTTCTTTAGGAGGTGGACCAGTTGGATTTTTGAATCTGTACCTAGGTAGCAAATTAGGTATCATTGGGCAATGGCCTGATTGGAATCATTTTGAGGATAGTAGGGGAGATCTGGGATGGAGATTTGTCTAGTAGTCCAGTTAATGGTGGGATTGGTCTCATGCAGCCAAGGTAAGTCAAGGATCAAGCTTTTCTTGCCACAGTGGATGACCAAAAAGTCATGGACTTGTTTGGTTTCTCCAATGCGAAGCATCAGAGAGACTTTGTGACAGATAAGGCCATGCTGGTTGGAAGTCCCATTGATGTTACTAGCCTTCAGGGGGTTGTCAAGTCATTTCTTTAGCAAGTTCATTTGTTTGACTAGATCTCTATCCATGAAACATCCAGTTGCTCCACTGTTAATGATGGCAGTTATGCTAGTGATTTGTCCAGTAGATCCTGCATAGAGAGATATGGGGATTTGGATTGACTGTGACTCTCTACTGGATACAAATACAGGAGCTATAGTTTGAGAGGAGAAAGATGCCAAAGCTTTTCCTCTATCTAAAAACCCAAGGACAGGTTAACATTGACAGCATTGATGGATGGGAACTCGACTTGTTCTCCTCCCACTTCCTTTCCTTTATCAAAACATATCTTCAGGCATCAGAGAACCTCTTCATTGCCAACTCCAAGCTTATTCAGGTATTCTTGCACTAGAGTAGCTGGAGCAGTCTGTGCAGAGTGCACCTTAGGGGTCAAGGGTTCTGCTGGATGATAGGAGGGTCTTTCCTGGGGGCAATTGCTGAAAGGATGGGGATGATTAGACATATGACATCCAATCTTGTGGCAGATGAAACATTTATTGTTGCATAAATGCTCAGTGCATTCAGTGGGGGAGAGTTGGATCACATCGATGTCCATGGCATTGGGATCATGGTAGTGAGAGTGAGGGGAAGAATGACCAGTGGAAGGAAGATAGGAGGATCCAGAACGAAGTTGTTGAAGGTGAGATGTGGCATCATAGAATTGGGATGCCTTATTGAGCCAGGCCTTGGCAGTGGTCAGTTCATCAGGAAGAGCTGTCATCTTAAAAGCAAGCAAGGCATTGATGGTACACTTGAAAAGGTTCTTGAGGATCACTTGATCCATTACTCCAGATTTGAAGCTATCTAATTCAAAGACAGATCAGAATTTATGGAAATCTCTGTGGAAAGGTTTTCTGTCCATTTGCATATCAGTGAGGGCAATTCTGGCCCTGCTGCTTGTATTTGTGGAGACAAATACTCATTTGAAATCCTCTGTTAACTTATCAAAAGTTTTGTCCATTTCAAGAACAGTCTCATTGGCTACTTTCATCAGCCATGCTTCTGAGAAGGAGAGCCCATGACCCTTGCTCATTTTATTGAGGAAGGCAAGCACTTTTGCCTTGTTAGAGTACTTTGCCATGTTCATAGAGAAATAGGCACACATGGTGAGGAGCCATCAATTAGCATCTTCTCCTTTACTGGGAAGTTGTCCAGCGGACTGGCTTTAAGTTCTCCTCCATTGGTAGGCATATCAGGATCATCCAATTCTATATCAGAATCTGGGTCAGGGTTTGGATTGGGTGAAGGATCTGGGGCAGGGAGATAACAATGTTGAGAGGGTAGCAGAAATAGGGGTGATTCAGGGCATTCCAAAGGAGGGGAAAAACCTGAATGGGCTCAGAGAACAGAGTATACACAGAGAAGTGAGAAGTGGAGGTTCAGATTAGTGGTGCAAAGGGGGAGGTGGGAATACATGAGGAGCCTGGTATGCACCTTCTTCCTCCCTCCACTGTTGAAGTACTTCCCGAAGGATAATGTAATGGGATACGTGGTGGCTCAGGAGCAAAAGATCTGGGTATATTGGAGTTGGTGGTGTTGGTTTCAGAGTCAGAACTGATGAGGAGGGATGAGAGGTTGATTCTTTGCATGATGACATGGTGGGCTTGTCCTACTATTGAGTGACAGGGATGGAAGAAGATCTAGTTCTTTTGTTAACACTAAATGCAGTAACTAGTCTTCAGATAGTCAAGTCTAGAAGCCAGGTGACAATGAAGGCGACTAGAAGAAGGTGAAAGGTCTTGCTATCCAGTATAGGTGACCAGACTTGCAGAATAAAGCTAGAAACTACACTTGTATTGTGTAGAACTAGATGAGGAACTAACTAGTACAGGGCATGTCTTATATACTGGTGGTATGGAGTACGGAATGGCAAAGGAGTGCCATCAGAGGAGGGAGAGTGTCCAAGGGAAGGAAGAGTGAAGCGGAACAGAAGAAATAATGGTACATACATGGACAGGGGGTGAAGAGACAACTAAAAGGAGTCACAAAGCAGAACAAGATAAAGATCAAGAAAAAAGAGATACTCAAAAAAGAAAAGTGGAGGCATCCTCACTAAAGTTAGACAAGTCCTTTAACTCCACTGCTGACTGGACCCAATCCCACTCTCTGGTACAATCCTTGCATGCTTCGAAGTCTTGAGGTAAGTATGTAAGTATGAGTCACACTAGTATGAATCACACTGGTATAAGTCATGCTTGTAACACTTAGTAAGCTTAGTTTGCTCCTTATATATAACTGAGGCTGTGTTGAAAGAGTTTATCTTGCTGGGCTGCTGCCTAATTTTGAGGTCTTACTGCCAGTCAATGGTGGGAACCTTCTTTCTTAAAGAAGAGAGAGAGGAAGGTCCTTTATAAGAGCACTCTTCTTTTCAGTGGATCACCCATTGGATTGTTCTTTGGATTTCTCTCTCTCTGGCTGTCAAGCTGGCCTTCTTATATACATTTTTACAGGTGGCTATGCTGGCTTACAAATTGGCTTATTAATGGCTTGCAAATACCAAAAGTTACCTTTCAATCCTTATTTCTATATTCTAATTGAATGAGGAATTGATTAGAAATGACTCACTCTGATTCATGCAGTGCATGGCTGTATCAGAGCTGTATAGCACTGGTTTACATTACAACTCTTCTTGACTCCTGCTATCAGATTCCACACTGACTCATACTAATTCAATCTTATGCCAAGTTAAGTCTAGTAGGCTATGCTGGATATCAAGGGAAAATGACCCACTATGACTTATGATGTGCATGGGTGGCTATACCTCCTGTGTTCAGGGGTGCCTTGTGGTCACATGATGTGGCTCATGACAGGTCTACTTAATGCTAACTAAAACTGACTCATTCTGGGCCAAGCTTAGTTCATGCCTATTGCTGACTAAGGATGACCAAGATCAGGTGATCCAAGGTTGCTAATAGTCATGTGATCATACCTATGCTATACACTTGGCTATGCCTATTAATACAAAAGATATATGTAACATACTATCTAACTAGAGTAGCAATGTAGGCTTGGAAAAGATATGAATGTATCTTTACTGGCAACGGTTAGGAAAATAAAGGAAAATAGGGGTGGATAGAACATGTAGTTGACTATCATAATGTATAATATAGAAGTCAGGAAATGAATAGATGCAGTGGAAATAAAAGAATACTTCTCATAACACAGCACAATATCATGTTCATGCAGGTCAACAGTGGACAACTGTATGACTATGCATAAGTGCATATGACTATGAGGTATAGTGCTGAAGAATGATCTGTAACCACATATGATTCATGTCAGATATATAAAAGAATGATCAAACTCACCAAATGAATATACAGGATCAGGTCTGAATAACTATGAGCTGAAGAATAACCTATAACCACATATGATTCATGTCAGATATGTGAAAGAATGATGAAACTCACCAGCTGAATATATATCAGTGATGACCAGTGATCAATGATTACATCAAAAAGTTAGCAGAGAACAGCATTGGAGAGTGTATTTATGATGTTTATCTGACACCTTTTTCAGGTAGTTCAGCTGTTTCAGATGCATCACTTATCAATACAAAATTTCCTTATTTGCTCAAAGAAAACCATGTGGTCCAGCTATATTACTTAAGCCTCAGATGTTGTCTGTTGGCCACCACATTTCAAGCTCAGCTGGGCTACACAGCCACCACATCAGCAGTGCAGTGCAACCTGAAACTGACTGTCACCTTTGTGCTGCCCCAACATCTCAAATTCTTCTTTTCCCCCTGCTTTTCCCCTCAAGGTCCAACAAGGTCCAATTCAAGCAAACATATACTAGTCAGTGGAGGTAATGTTTCGTCTCCAATTGGCTGTTAGTCAAGTTGAGGCACTGAGACATGAAGTCAGCCAAAAATGAGTCACAGGATGTGACTCTGGTTGGATTACAGATGTGCTGATAACAGTACAGGTAGAAACTACAAATATAAGAGAGTGAGCCACAAGGAACCCCCTGGGATAGGAGGGACTGGGTAGCAAGAAATAAAATTTTCTGGTTTGACAAAGAGATTTGGGATGAGTCAAATCATGAGAAATGTATGAGGCCCACCTGGCAAGACAAAAAGAAGGTTGAGAGGAGAATAGGACTTCTCCCAGCAAAAGTCTCACTGGAGTGGATGACCAAGCATAGAAGGTGGCAAATGGTGCATGCTGGTGAAGGCATGATGCACAGGTAAACAGCAACCTCAGCCAATTAGTCTTGAGTTTAAACTCAAGTAATCTGTAATCACTGATCACTAATCATTATTGATAATAGATTTCTCTGTGTTTTTCAAGGATCAGACCTAATCCTGTGTATTCAGCTGGTGAGTTTCATCATTCTTTCACATATCTGATATGAATCATGTGTGGTTATAGGTTATTCTTCAGCTCATAGTTATTCAGACCTGATCCTGTATATTCATTTGATAAGTTTGATCATTCTTTTATATATCTGACATGAATCATATGTGGTTACAGGTCATTCTTCAACACTATATCTCATAGTCATATCGTTGTCCACTGTCTTAAATAAGGATAATGTTGCTCTTCCCTCAGTGTACAAGGAGGCATATTAGCAGAGCACTATAGGCTGCTATGTAAGACACATCAATAATGTCTACTGTTTGTGTGATTACAGTTATTGTCATGTTATCATATCTCACCTTATGAGATAGCTTAACACTGGGATTATTCTGTCCTTTTACTCTTTTTATATAAAAAGAGAAACTTTACTTTCCACTTCCCACCTGTTTGTTGTCTTTCATGCAGGTCAAATTCTTTTTTTCTTTCAGAATTTTATTTGTACAGCAATGTAAGTATATATTGTGAATTTGTTTGCTTGAATTATTGTGATTGACATTTGAATATCAGGGTAACTCCTCCCACCTCTCCCTAGCATGCATGGGATGCATCTCGCCAGGCTGAATATGACCAAAGGCAACTTGGCTCCCTATCCTCCTGTCATCACCCAGTTCATGCTGCTCCAATACCCCAAAATATATCTTATGGTTTAATGGTATGCAAGTCTCATATAGCTGTTGATTATATGATATTGATTAAATCTTTCAGATCCATCCTCCTGTACCTGTAGATCAATATCCAGGCATACCACATCATCAAATTGCACATCATAATATTCAAAGAATGCATCATTTAGGCTCTTCTCCATTTCTCCCACCTATGTTTGCTTCCCAATTCCATCCTGCTCCACCCTTGCTTTATTTCAACCAGCCTGTTCCACCTCCAATGTTCCAACCTGTTCAGCAACCTGTGGATTATAATGCCAGATTGCTAGAGAACTTCAATTCTACCTATCAAAATTGATATCACAAAAGATCCAACTGACATTCTTCTACTGCTCAGCCTATTGCTGGTCCTGCTCATTCTCCTCCTATTCAAAATATTCAATCTCATCAACATGTTATTGATTTCCAACATAACCAATGAGAGGAGCATAGAAGATGGTTGGAATTACAACAATATCAACAAATGGAGCATTAAAGACTTTTGACACTACAACAGAAGATACAAGAAAGGGAGCAGCAAAGGCTTTGGGAGCAACAACAGCTACATCTGCAATAGGAAGAAAGAGAGCAGTAAAGACTATTGGAACAGCAGTAGCAACAGGCAATAGCTGAAGAAGATACAACATCAGCAAGAGATAGAGCAGCAAAGACTATTGGAACAGCAGTAGCAACATAGCTGAAGAGGAGAATGCTCATCAATTTCAAAAAGAGAATGCAATTATGCAAATACATTATCTCTCTCAAGCTTTGCTTTGTGAAGCTCTTGGTGAACATAGTCAACACTCAGCAGATCAACATGAGCAAGATCAACAAAGACAACAACCTGAATCTCCTCCTCCATCACTACCACCATCACCATCACCACCACCTACTTCTAATCCACTATTAAGGTCTGCTTCAAGATTACCAACCCCACCTACTGCTGTCCCTAGAAGACCATCACCTAGACCTGCTCCAAGACCTCCAACTTCTTCAAATCCTGATTCATCTGACTTCAGCTCCAGTAGCTCTAATAAGACCAATGGTGATCCAAGGCCTCCCCATCATATTCCACCTGGCAGTAGAATCTACTCTGAGCTAGTCCAATTTCACTCTCTTGGCCCTATGAATATTCAATGTCCCAACTGTCATGTATTACACTTTATTTTTGAAAAGCTCTCTGGAATTCATAATCCTCACTTTGGCATATGTTATCTTCAAGGTCAAGTCCATCTTCCTCTTATTCAGCAATGGCCATGTGTTCTTCAAAATCTGTTTGATGATCCTCAAATTTACATTGTTACAATTATCTACTTGGGCAGTACCTTTTTCCTTATATCCATTTGCATTACTTCACCTTCTCTTTGCTAGTCTTCCCTTCATTGAGTATGACCAGTACTTACTTGCCTTGGGACCCTCCTCTTTCCTTTTCTATCTGCTTAACTCCTAACCGTTCTCCTTCTGCTCTTCTCATCCTACCAGTAGGAGACGACTTGTTTTTATTATCTTTGCTGCCTGGTTATGGACAACTTCCTCCTACAAGTCCTGCTTGTCATGGGCTTGTGTCACCCTTCCACTACCTTCTATAGGGTTTCTGCTTAGCTAATACCTATTCGGAAGTTCCTTATATACCACGCTGCATGCACTAGTAGTCTCATTCTTGATCTACACAATTACAGCGTATTTACTACATCTTGAATCACCTCTTTGGAACTTGTCCTAAGTTCTCACCACCTTTGTGTCTATCAAGGACATTGTGTCTCTTCATGAGTATCTTCCTTGAGACAGCAAGCTAGCAACTCGACATAGAAGTATGTCTTGCATAACAATGGTCATCTCCAGGATTCCTTTAAAGAGGCCTGTTATGCACATGGTCTCTTGCAAGATAATAGAGAATGGCTATTGTGTTTACAGGAGGCTGCTTACTTTCACATGGGCTATCAGCTACACAGCCTATTCATTGTCATCCTGATGCATTGCTCTCCTGTGGATCCTGATAGGTTATGGAAAGCCTCTAAAGATCATCTTTGTAATGACCTTGCCCATAAGCTTATTCATACTCTTTATATTCCTCAACCCACCCAAGAGCAGATTAGGTGTGAGCTTGTTTTGGATCTTTGGCCCAAAAAAGAAAAGCGCTTTATCCTATTTTATGTAAAAATCTTTACTGTATTATTTCAATCAAATCATCTATTATATGTCACATAGATGAGGAGTTCATTCCTATCACAGGCTCAACTAAAGAAATATTTCAGTGAATTAATTAATTAATTATAATGAGTATCAAAAGAAAATCTAGTGATTTAATTGACCTCTATATGCCTAGAAAAACAAAAAAGAAATAGTACAGGTTTGAATCTCATATCATGACCAGAGATTACCTTGCAGATGTAGATACTTAAATTTTGTGATTTATTATTGGGTACTATTCAGTCTCCATGCCTAACAAAATGACAAAAATTTTGATCATCATAACATGTCATAATATGGGCTAACAACAAATGAAATTTCTAATAAACCTTGTTACACATCATACAGCTTGATTAATTGATTGGAATAATACTATGTTTTAACCAGTGAGGAACTTCCAGCAACACCTACAAAAGCTTTACTTAGACCAGGATTAAGCCATCATGTAGTACAGTGCTACAAACAAAGTGAAACCAACATGTCTAGCAAAGTGGACCATGATTGACCCATGCCTGATAGTAGGGCATTAGTAGAATGACCATAGTATATAGTGTAAAAATCTATATACATACATACATCATGGTATTAAGTTTGAGATCTGCTTCTAAAAAAAAGAAAGGATGTCAAGTGAAAATTGCTCATCTGTATGTCTTAAGATGCCTGCATGATTGTGTTTGATAGAATCTTTGTTGTTATTTGACTCATAAACAAACTAACAGTAAGTATGCAAATCATGTGGATGAAAAAGCAACTTCATTTATGACCTCCAAGTCCCAAAAACCTTGCCAAGCATGGTAATTTTCATGTGACATTCAATTTGTAAGAGTACACTCAATTTGTAAAAGGTGCACTTGCCAGTGATTTGTGAAGATACATCTGATTTAATTTATAAGAATGCACTCAACTCATACTTGACTCACAGAGGTGTAGTTGAGTTCTAGAAATATACTTGATTTGTGGAAATGCACTCAATTTGTGGAGGTCTATTTGGATTTGGATGGCATGGTGCACTTGTTCATATAGCATTTCTAAAGCATGGGACTGTTTTTCACTACTTTTCTGGATTTTTCTGACATTGTTTGAAATTGTTTCATAAATATTAAAGTGGGGCAGTTGCAATGGTCCATTGAAAGTGTACTAAAAGTGTAGTAAGAGTGCATCAAACCATAACTGACTATATTCTTAATGTGACTGACTATATGGCTATGCTAAATGTAGTCAGTTATGTGGTCAGTATTCAGTATGTACATGTAGTCAGTAGTCAGTTACAGTAGTCAGTATGTAGTCAATAATCAGTCATGTGGTCAGTAGTCAGTCACAGTAGTCAGTATGTAGTCAATAATCAGTCATGTGGTCGGTAGTCAGTCACAGCAGTCAGTATATGTAGTCAGTCATAGCGCTGGTTTCAATGTGTGAGTGGACACCAAAAAAGAAAAGTGGCTGTGCTGACCATATAGTGAATGGACAAAGGTATGGCTGCCAGGCAAGCCACATGGTTTTTGCTTGACAAAAAAGGAAATGCACATGGCAATAGCAAAATACATGAAACAGTTGAACTACTCGAAATACCCAAAATACCTGAAAAACATATTGGATAAGTATCGTAAATACAGACTCCCATGCCGTTCTCCACTAACTTTTTGATCTATGACTATGGCTTGCATCTTATAGACCATGAACTTAGGAGACATGGCAAGAGCTTGCATAACTTTCCATCCATGCCTAGACCACAAGGCAACTGGGGTTATCAAGAGGAAAATCAACTTATCAATGAGCAGTTGGCTTATGATATACTGGAGCAACAAAATCATGTTGACAGGGGCTTGCCTACTCTCAATGCTCAACAAAATACACTCTATCATGCTGTGGTGGATAGTGTTCTCAACTCCAATGGTACTACATTCTTCTTTCATAGTGGTGGTGGATGTGGCAATTGCTGCTGGCATTTGTGCAACAGAAAGAATTGTCCTTTATGTTGCTTCCATTGGTCTTGCCTCTCTTCTGCTTCCTGGTGGTCATACTGCTCATTCACATTTCAAAATTTCTATTTCCTGCCATGAGTGAAGCACTTATTCCATTCACCAACTTCTTCAAAGGACCTCTCTTATCATCTGGGATGAAGCAGCCTCCCAGCATCATTTTATAATAGAGGCTATGGATCACACTCTTCATGACTTGCTCAACCAGCCTTATCATCCATTTGAAAGAATTACCATCCTGTTTAGTGGAAATTTCAGGCAAACTCTTCCTGTCATCCAGTATAGCTTAAGAGAACCAATTGTTCCAGCTACTCTTATCAACTCCAACCTCTGGCCAAACATGGTTCTTCACTATCTTCATTAGTTTTGGTCAGGATCCAGAGTCTGATGAATAAGCACAGCAATTATTGCATATAGGGGTGACTGATGGAGATATGACCCTTCCTAAGCATATGCATTCTGGTGACAACATGGTCTCTTTAATCAATGCTCTCTATTCTCAGCTCCTTGATCAGGACCAGCAACTGCCTGATCAATATTTTTTAAATAGAACTATTCTTAGTCCTAGGAATGAACAAGCCCATAAAATCAATGCCTCCATTCTAAACTCTATTGCACCTCAGGAGAAAGTCACCTACCTTAGTGCAGACTTTGTGACAGATCAAGAATATGCCTATGTCTAGCCAGAAGTACTCCATATCATGAATCCTTCTGGATTCTCCCTGCATAAACTAGAGTTGAAGAATAATGCATCCCTAATGCTATTGAGGAATCTGGATCCCATGCATGGCCTTTGCAATGGTACTCAGCTAAGACTGCTCAGGTCTACAAGGCAAGTTTTGGAATGTAGAGTGTTGAGTGAAGATGGAGATTACAATGTGGTATTTATTCCTAGAATAATTCTTGATTTTGGTCTTCAAGATTCTTCTGTTTCTTTTCATTGCTTGCAATTTCCTATATATCTGGCCTATGCAATGACCATCAATAAGGCACAAGGACAGATAGTCAAGCATGTTGGGCTAAATTTAAGTTCCCCTGTTTTCTCTCATGGACAGCTTTATGTGGCTCTTTCATGTTGTACTCATCCCAGAAACATCAAAGTTCTATTTCCTAATAAACAAGAAAATACCAAGACTAGCAATCTAAGAATTAACGGCGGACGGGGTGTGGGAGTGTGTGCGGACAACTTACCGACGCGTTTTTCGGGTGGGCCGCTAGGAGTGCTTGGGACGGTTGGGATGGTTGGGATGGTTAAGACGGTTGGGACGCTTTGCCTTCGACTGTTTCACTTATTTCGCCGTTTCCATGTGGATTTCCTTTTATATCACCGAAAACCATGTGGCTCGCCTGTCCTCTGTTCCTTTTCGGTCATCCACACCCTTGCACTCCATCCACACAACAGCAACAACACTCTTAAAATTCTGAAAAAATCTGGAAAAATCTGGAAAAATTTCAGTTCACTTGCCATCACAGAAAATGTAAGTGCATACTATCAATTCCTAAGAACACTAACAAAAGTATTCATTATCAGCTGATCAGTGAACAGATCTTCTTTGATCTGCATATATTTCACTTTTTTCTGTGTCTTCTGTGTCTCCTGTGATCTGTGGTGAGCCTCACTTCCTCTTTGAGTTACAGACATGTATTTCAAACACATCTGATGCATTTCATTCATTCCTTTTCACTTTTTGGCTAATCTCAGCTAATACTGATATGATCCTTATTGATAGGGCTTCTTTGCATCTGTAAAAAAGTCTCACAGCTGTAGCACACTGGCAAACTTTATAGTCTATATAGCACTATATAGAATCAAAAGATATCATATTTGCTATGATAAGATAAGACCTAATGACAAAGTAGAGGCAATGCAGGAGTATGATTCTCAATACTGGGTGGGATAGATGGAGAGGCAGAAACATTGACAGCATGTTGGAAGTAGTGGGGGGAGTCATGTTCACTGTAGAAGGATTTGGGAAAGGGGAAATATGGTCTTGGATGGTGACTTGGCTGAATACTGCTATATACCAGAGTGCTACCAAAGCAGGATATGCTTGCTATGGCTTACTACTGTAGTAAATTGTAGTGCTTAGAGTGGCTACATAGTGCTACAAAGTAGAGGGCCCCACTGCTGTATATATGGTTATCTGCTGTTATAAATATAGATAATGTTGCTGTTCCCCATTATGCACTAGGGGTGGTTCTGTGGTGACAATGACCCAGTGAGAAGGGATATATCTGGTCCCCAGGTTCACATGATTATTTGTGACTTGGATATCATGTCATAATACACTGCATTAAAGAGTATATTTTGCATAAGTAAGGATATCATCTGGATAGGCTGTTGGCCAGAGATCCAATTGAAGAAGACAGCAAGACTCTTTTGATCAAGCTTTTGTTTTCAACAAGCTTTCATTCCTGATTGCTATGATATATCATATAATTTGATGAGGTGGGTCTACACCTCCTACTTCTCCTCAACATGCTTGGTCTGCTGGTGGATTGAACTTAAGGTCACCTGTTTTCTCTCATGGACAATTGTATGTATGTGGCATTGTCATGTTGCACTTATCCCAGAAGCATCAAAGTTTTGTTTTCACCAAGAAGAAAAGAAGGTTGTGAATGTAGTTTGGACAGCAGTATTATAATTTGTACACTTTCTGTATGGAGAATATATATGGTGTTGCATCCAAAAATAGCATGAGAGGAGCTGAAGGCTCCTCCAACATATATGTAGCATTGCACTGCAAAAATAGCATGTGAGGGGCCAAAGGCCCCTCCTGCACGGGTCTATAAGCTCGTCTAAGAATTAATGGGGGATGGGGTGTGGGAGTGCGTGCGGACGACTTACCGACGCTTTTTTCGGGTGGGCCGCTAGGAGCGCTTGGGATGGTTGGGATGGTTGGAACGGTTGGGATGCTTTGCCTTTGACTGTTTCGCTTATTCCATGTGGATTTCCTTTTATATCACCGAAAACCATGTGGCTCGCCTGTCCTCTGTTCCTTTTTGGTCGTCCACACCCTTGCACTCCATCCACACAACAGCAATAACACTCTTAAAATTCTGAAAAAATCTGGAAAAATCTGGAAAAATTTCAGTTCACTTGCCATCACAGAAAATGTAAGTGTATACTATCAATTCTCAACAACACTGACAGCAGCATTCATTATCAGCTGATCAGTGAACAGATCTTCCTTGATCTACATATATTTCACTTTTTTCTGTGTCCTCTGTGTCTCCTGTGATCTATGGTGAGCTTCACTTCCTCTTTGAGTTACAGACATGTATTTCAAACACATCTGCTGCATTTTATTCATTCCTTTTCACTTTTTGGCTAATCTTAGCTAATACTAATATGATCCTTATTGATACTAGGGTTTCTTTGCATCTGTAAAAAAGTCTCATAGCTGTAGCACACTGGTAAACTTTATAGTCTACATAGCACTACATAGAATCAAAAGACAACATGTTTACTATGGTAAAGTAAGATCTAATGACAAAGTAGAGGTAATGCAAAAGTATGATTCTTGATGCTGGGTGGAATAAATGGAAAGGCAGGAACATTGACAGCATGTTGAGAGTAGTGTGTGGAGTTATGTTCACTATAGAGGGATTTGGAAATGGGGGAAATGTGGTCTTAGATGGTGACTTGGCTGAATACTGCTATATATCAGAGTGCTACCAAAGCAGGATATGCTTGCTATGGCTTACTACTGTAGTAAATTGTAGTGCTTAGAGTGGCTACATAGTGCTACAAAGTAGCAGGAAGTCTACAGGACTACAAGTGGTATGTGGACTACATAGTACTATATAGTAAATGTGATTTTTGCATGTGACTTGGTTAGATTTTTTGACCTGTTGGACATATTGAGTTCTTAAGAAAGCAATTTGGGCCCTACTACTGTATATATGGTCATCTGCTATTATAAATATGGATAATGTTACTGTTCCCCATAGTGCACTAGGGGTGGTTCTGTGGTGATGATGACCCAGTGAGAAGGGATGCTTGATATATCTGATTCTCAGGTTCACATGATTATCTATGACTTGGATATCATGTCACAATACTCTGCATTAAAGAGTATATTTTGCATAAGCAAGGATATCATCTGGATGGGCTGTTGGCCAAAGATCCAATTGAAGAGGACAGCAAGACTTTTTTGATCAAGCTTTTGTTCTCAACATTCATGTAAGTTTTCATTCCTGATAGCTATGATATATCATATAATTTGATGTCTACACCTCCTACTTCTCCTCAACATGCTTGATCTACTGGTGGATTGAACTTGGGGTCATCTGTTTTCTCTCATAGACAATTGTATATATGTGACATTGTTATGTTGCACTTACCATCCAGAAGCATCAAAGTTTTGTTTGCTTTGAACCAAGAAGAAAAGAAGGTTGTGAATATAGTTTGGACAAAAGTAAAGTTAGAAATTTGGATTTATAATTTGTATACTTTCTGTATGGAGAATATATATGGTATTGCATCCAAAAATAGCATGAGAGGAGCCAAAGGCTCCTCCAACATATGTGATACTTGGAAAATAATATGTATTATTGCACTGCAAAAATAGCATGTGAGGGGCCAAAGGCCCCTCCTGCATGGGTCTATAACCTCATTTAAGAATTAATGGGAACAGGATGTGGGAATGTGTATGGATGACTTATCCAATGTGTTTTTTGGGTGGACTGCTAGGAGTGCTTGGGATGGTTGGGATGGTTTGCCTTCAACTGTTTCACTTATTTCACTGTTTCCACATGGATTTCCTTTTATATCATCAAAAACCATGTGGCTCACCTGTCATCTGTTCCTTTTTGATTGTCCACACCCTCACACTCTATCCACAACAACACTTTTAAAAATTCTGAAAAATTTCAGTTCACTTGGCATCATAGAAAATGTAAATGGATACTATCAATTCTCAACAACACTGACAAAAGCATTCATTATCAGCTGATTAGTGAACAGATCTTCCTTGATCTGCATATATTTTGCTTTTTTCTATGTCTTCTGTCTCTTCTGTGATCTGTGTGGTAAGCTTCACTTCCTCTTTGAGTTACAGACATTGTATTTCAAACACATTGCTGCATTTCATTCATTTCATTTTACTTTTTGGCTAATCTCAGCTGATACTGATATAATCCTTATTGATAGGGCTTCTTTGGTCACATCTTATGATCTGTTGGATACATTAAGTTCCTGAGAAAGCAACTTGGATTCCACTGCTGCATATATGGTTGTCCACCATCATAAATAAGGATAATGTTGCTATTCTCCATAGTGCACTAGGGGTGGTTCTGTGGTGATGTTGACCCAGCAAGGAGGGATACTTGATACATTTGGTCTCCAGATTCATGTGATTACCTGTGATGTCACAGTGTAATACTCTGCATTAAAGAGTAGTTTGCATAAGCAAGGATATTGTCCAGATAGGCTGTTGGCTGGAGACCCATCTGAAGAAGACAGCAAGACTTTTTTGATCAAGCTTTTGTTTTCAATATTCATGTAAGTTTCCTTTCCTGATTGCTGTGATATATCATATAATTTGATGTGGCAGGTCTACACCTCCTACTTCTCCTCAACATGCTTGGTCTACTGGTCATCAGGCTTAATGTGATCAACATGAACTTGGCCCTCCTCCTTCCCATTGTTAGCCATGTCCTGTTGCTCCAATGTCAAACTTGCCC
>JBBPMW010000365.1:0-19868 GCA_038090535.1 Tylopilus alboater | reverse complement strand
TGAGACTGATTGATGGTTATCGCAATCATGGTACCTTCGGGTCCAACGAGAGGGAGGTTCTCTTTGTACGCCTTCTGAAGCATGGGAGATGGTAGCTCTGGACGCGTCACGGGGACATAGGCAAAAGTAGTCACCAAACTGCACGTTGCTCAGCAGATCAAGAAAGAGACAATAAACATCGCTCATACATGTGATTGACCTTGAGCAACCCGCGTTTGACGGTCACGATAAGCTTGTAATCTAGATATACCGTGCTCGCTTTCTCAGAGAACGAGGTGGGGAGAGGGAACTTTTTCTTCGTCTTTTGGTCTTGCACTTCGACCTCTGCAGGGAGCGTAAGGGAGAACGGCCAGGTATATTTTCCCTTGGTGAACTTGGTCACTTTCGAGCCGTCTGGCAAGGACATGGACGGTGTCCATAGATCGGTCTCGGCATTGAGGAAAAGTTGTTCCTCTTGGCCGACGAAGGTCGTCCCTGCTGAGATCTAACACTCTTGTGAGAAGAGACCGCCATAGAAATGCGTAATGGACAACACAAACCTTGATCGAGATACCTTTGATGGACTCGGACTTGAGTACGTCAAAGTCGACTTGGCCGGAGATGACGTCGCCCTCGTAAAAGATGGGGTAGGAAGTGGACGCGGGTGCGCGGCTGTTTACTGTGAGTGTCAGCCATTTGAAACCCTTTGAATCTTGGAGTGACGAGGTGTGCTGTGAGTTTGTCGGAGCAGCGTTGCTACTCGACCCCACAGCGGTAAACAAAGGCTCGGAATAGCGAGGTAGCTCAGAATCCATCGCTGCTGGCGCTGAGAAAAATCCCCCTCGCGCTTGAAACCTGAGACAGGCGCGGTGGGACCCATTCAAGGCACTCACATCATGTGGACACCCAACAGGGGTTAAAAGCACTATTTACGATGAACACGTCACGTGCTCGATTTATAGAGTGTTGTCTTCGGCAAAGTACGACTCTGATCAGAACAACAATGTCGTTCGGCGGGTGCGTTTTGCGGTCGTGTCCTGCGGTGTTCGCGCTGATATACGTGCAGACTTGGATCGTCAACGGTGACGCCGTCGTTGTTCGGTGGTAGTAGCACCCAACCCGCGGCTACCGCTAGTGCGACTCCATCGACACAACCCCAAACCACACAACAGCAGCCGTCTACATCGCCATTTGGACAGACGCAAGGCGGCACCCAGCAGCATCAGACGTCATCGACGTCCATCTTTGGCCAACCTGCAAGCGGCACCCAGCAAACGACCGGGACGTCGATATTCGGACAGCCTTCTGGGACAGGTACCACTCAGCGGCAACAACCAGCATCGACGTCGATCTTTGGCCAACCTGCAAGTGGTACCCAGCAAACGACAGGCACGTCGATATTTGGACAGCCTTCTGGGACAGGTACCACTCAGCGGCAACAACCTACATCAACGTCGATCTTTGGCCAACCTGCGAGTGGTACCCAGCAGACGACAGGCACGTCGATATTCGGACAGCCTTCTGGGACAGGTACCACCCAGCAGCAACAACCAGTGTCGACGTCGATCTTTGGCCAACCTGCAAGCGGCACGCAGCAGCCGCAGCCTGCAACAACGTCGATTTTTGGCCAACCTGCGACTGCAACTCAGCAACAGCAGCAACCGTCTACGCCCCTATTTGGCCAGTCCACATCTGGGACCCAGCAGCAGCCTACCCCGTCATCGTTTGGCGTTCAATCCACGACTGGCACTCAGCAGCAGCAGCAACAACAGCCTACCACATCATTGTTCGGCCAACCTCCTACTGCGACACAACAACAGTCCACTACGTCGCTCTTCGGTCAACCCGGCGCAAGTGGTACCCAGCAGACTGGCACGTCTCTTTTTGGACAGCCGGCTGGTGCCACTCAGCAACAACAAAAGCTTACCACATCCTTGTTTGGACAACCCTCGACTGGAACGCAACAACAGTACTCTCCTTCACCGTTCGGTCAATCCGCCTCAGGGGCTCAACAACAACCCCAGAGCACGTCCTTATTCGGTAGTACAACGCAGCCAACCGGGACGCAATCGTCGGCTACGTCCTTGTTTGGACAACCTGCAACTGGGACACAGCAGCAGCAGCCTTCCACTTCTCTGTTCGGTCAGCCCGCAGGGGCGACACAACAGCCCCAAAGCACACTCGGAACGTCTTTGTTTGGTAGTACGACCCAGCCAAGTGCTACTACCACACAAACGACGGGTCTTTTCGCCCCTACCACTCAGGCGCAACCTTCGACGACAGGTACTGGTCTGTTCGGGAGCGCGACCACGCCTGCGACCGG
Source organism: Tylopilus alboater (assembly GCA_038090535.1). Lineage (NCBI taxonomy): Eukaryota > Fungi > Basidiomycota > Agaricomycetes > Boletales > Boletaceae > Tylopilus > Tylopilus alboater. Next base: position 17,566 of record JBBPMW010000365.1, on the reverse strand, counting down.
TTTCGGCACCGGCATAACTGGCACTTTATTTGGCGCACAAAGACAGCCATCGTGAGTGATGCGTACATCTGTTTGACTTGGCGAATGACGCACCCCACAGTACCATGAGGTTCACATTTCCCAGAAACTACGGTAAAATAACTAACCATCTCCTGTTCTCGCCAGCATTTCACCCGCCCAACCCACCGGACCGGTTCTGTTTTCAAAAGCTACGAAATTCAATGACCTACCGGACGAGATCAAAAAGAAATTTGAGAGCTTAGAGTGAGTGATCGACCATAACGCAACCATACAATCTCTTATTCTTGTCAAGTGCCCACATCCAAGGTCGCGTACAAATAAGTAACGACCTCAAGCAACGAAAACTCGGCCTAGAGCCCACCAAAGGGCAAGATCTCATTCGTGAGGTGCACAAGGTGGGGACCATATCTTGTCACTACTCTTGTGGAAATTTTGGACAAATCCTAATAGTTTTACCTCCTAGGAATTGCTTGGCGTCGCTGCGACCATCCAATCGGATGCCCTCTTCACAAAGGATCTCAAAGAGAAGGCAGACCAGGCTATCCAAGATACGATCATCGCAACGCGCATCGTCGACGGTTTCAAGAACCCCCAACAAAACGGGGTTTACCTCAAAAATCACGCATCGTTCCCACTAGAGTGCGTTTTTTCCTGCTCCGAGGGTGAGGCGACGATGAGAGTCGTTGATGACGGTCTCATAGATTCTTTGCGCGCGCGACAAAACACATGCAAGAGCGGTTGCAATGGTACAAGAACACGATTGATGTAGGCACTTTCTTCTGTGCGGCTGTCTTTCTCTCCCTGACAATCCGAAGCAAATTGAACGCAAGTTATCCTCCACCGCCGTACAATCCCAAGCCACCCCACAAGGTAAACCCGACCGTCCTGTCAATCTTCATTCACTGACGCCCCGTATCCTCCACTCTGCACACTTCAGTGATATCCTCCACCTTGCAAACCCAACACGCCGTCTCCGTGTCCCTCGCGGCTAAGACGGCCGCCGTGGATGCCGAACTGCAAAAAGTCAAGGCATTGTACACAGAGCTTTGGCGTGCAAAGACGGGGAGCATGAGGGATCCTTTTAATGACCTCGATCGGGGGAACGGAGGGGATTTCGGGATGGAATCCTTGCGCGTGACATGAATGAGCACACGTAAACTGGTCATCGTTTTTTGTTTTCCTTTGTTCTTGTCAGCTGTACAATTAGAAGCTTAAGGCTCGATCGGTCATCCCGTTTGCTGGAAGCAAGTATACAAATTAATTGAGAGGAAGACGCTGCGCTCACTCGAAGAGCCTTTGGATAGTTTGAGGAATTTGCAACAAGCATCTCCACCAACTTGCGACGAGCCTTAGTAGCAATCTGTGACGCACAGCGACTGATGGCGATCGATATTGTTCATGTCAGTGGTGTAAAGGAGTAAGTGCTGGAGTTCGAAGGAGAGGCATGAGTACCAAAGCGCGACAAAGTCTCTGACCAAAGGTAGTACAAAAACACGAAAGATGGTTCCACAAATTCCTATGCTTAATCATTTCTCAAACGCAGCAAGGACAGGAGGTGAATTGAGGTATTTTGTCCTGGCGATGCTAAAGTCTACACAACGGTATCAATCTGTTTGATCGCGGCAGCGAGGACGACAGGGAGCATTACTTACCATCAGGAATGAGCGTGATGTTGTTTCGCATCAATTGCATCACGTATCTGGAAGACGTGTCGTACTGGGGCCAATCGGCTGAAAAAAAAAAACTGGTATAAAACAAAACTCAAAAGCGCAGCAAGCATGGACATACGACCCGGATTCATATTATAGACGAAATTGATCCAGTATTCTGTCATCTGATCCGCGAATTCCGTTTCCGCAGCGTCAGGGACCGGGCCAAAGATGAACGATAGCTCGGAGGCGTGGTATACTGTCGTTTGTTCAGAGAAATGCACCCAATGATGGCTGGCTCGATGAGCATCACGATAAACTCACCACCGAGAGCAGGTGACGTTCCCGCGATAAACTCGGTGAAATAATATCCCCACATCGGCTGTAGCGACGCGCCGTGCTCGAAGAAGAAACGTCTCGGTGCGAGAAACATTTCGTCCGTGTACCACGATTCCGCCCTGTCGTAAAGCATGTCGCCGGTGTGCCATCGCCCGCTATACGTGCTGTCGTTCACCGGATAGATGTCATCGATGCCAGCGACGATGTCCGGCGTCAGCGTCGAGTTATCTACGATCAATTGAGACATCCAATTGTTGAAGGCAGACGTCTGTTCGGCGGGAGGCAAGCTGAGGTTGTAAAGCTTCTGGCTGTAGCGCGTTCCTTCATTAAGCTACGTGACTATTGGAAGTATCTCATATTCGGTAGGCAAAAACGCACGTTGGTTCCCCCAAGATAGGGCACATGGAGATAGTTTCCACTGAGAATCCTCTGAGAGGGTCTTTCCGGGACAAAGCTGCAGGCGGGGCCAATCGCAGGTTCCCACAATTGTGCATTGAGGGTGGAATCGATCATTGCGTTGCTGATATTCAGGAGCGTCTTCCACAAGCATTCAGTCATAACTACTCATACGGAAACTCGGGAATAATTGTACCTCGTATGGGACTTGCTGCAAACACTGAACTGAACCAGGTCCTGCTGCACAGCCTGTCGCAGCCAGTAAACGGGAGTATGGCATCCCTGGCTTGTCAAACTGCCAAGCATATGGTGCATTCTTGCTGACGAAACCAATCAAGTAAACGAATGGGTGTGATCTCTTTCAAATTCACTTACAAAGGTCCTGTGGACGAGTCCGCGATTGCGGCACGAAACAAACCAGGTTCAGTCCCGTACAGCATTTGTGCTTCGACGCTACCAGCCCCAGCAGACTAGGTGGCATCACCATTAGAGAGTTCGGAGTCAGGAATGAAAACCGTACTTGACCCCAGATTGTGACCTTGATCGAACGTTCAGTGTGTTTTGGACAGCACAGCGAAGTAGTCAGTACCTTGGCTGGATCGCCACCAAAGCGCGCGATATTCTTTTGTACGAATTGAAGTGCTATCTTCTGGTCCAAAAGACCTGCATTGAGATCCTCGGGGGGAACATCGCCACTCGCCAACTGTCAAACATCGTCAGTCCTCTCCAGCGTGTCCATGTTATAGACTACTCACGAAACCGAAAGTATTCCCCCGATAATTCCTACACGGATGAGTATATACTAGCGCGGAAAGTCGGCTTATGAACCCACACAGAAACGAAAACAATTGGTTTCCCAATTGTTACACTTAAATTGATTATCCCTGGAAATGATGATGGAATCACATCGCTGAGAGTAAAGAGGAAACTTACTGCCAGGATTATACGCGGGATTGGAAGCGGCACTATTCACGGGAACCTGTTAGTGAACCATTATTGGGAAGGTTCACCTGGTAAAGGCTAACTTGATAGTATACGCTCCTCCCTATTCCCAGCTCGTAAGGAAATCCAGTAAAGTCAAGAATAGACATACATAGAACCAGACCATCACGGGAAGTTGCACGGCTGCGGAAGTTCCTGTTGGCCGCCATACCTACCAGACGGATTTACAGTTTACAAGACGTTCGAGAGCCATAGACCATACGTTCAAGAACAGGCAGTTTTCACTCATGTTGGCGCCGAGGGTTGACGACGGAGGCTGGGGACAGGCATCCCCAAACTGCGAAGCATCTTGGATACCCTGTAATGCCTGAGTTATCGGCAGAGGTGCTTTGAACCGGAGGGGTCCAGTGGGAGGTTGAGCGAATGGTATGCCAAGCCAAGCGTCAGTTCCATTCGAGTTGCCGACACCACGGAACGTCCCACTAGTCAAGATGACATCGAGGGATGGGGCTGCTGGTACCGCTTCATGGGGAGTACTGGTGGCTCCGAATAGACATGCTGCCAGTGATAAAAGACGGATAGGATGGCGCACGAACATAGCGTTCTGTCGCGCGTAAGAAACCATCCGCTTCAAGTTCAACAACCAATCAGGTTGCCACATCGGAGCACCGCGCTGGACGCTACACAACAACCATCACCAGTCTCGTCGGAGCGCCTTTCTGAAGCTCGGCGACAAAGATTGGCGTTACTTCGTTGGGACCTCTTAGAACATCTAGTTCAACTCCGTTCGAGATTACACAATTCGCAAGCCCGTGGCTAGTACATCTTCCACGTCGGGGGTTGGCGGGTGGTTACCAAAAGGACAAAATCGTGGATTACATAAACAGAGACACTTGGGGTCAATATTTATTTTCCGACGGCGCAATGTGACCCCAACAAAAAACACAAACACCCACCCCGAAAAATTCGATTACACCCAGCGAAATCCTAAAAGTATCCTTTACCTATCTAGCTCCTGAGCATATCTGATCTCACTCCAAGCTCCTCATGGACAATCCTCAGCATTATCAGCCACTCTCACACGCGCTTAATCCGCCCATAGTCCAGCCTCAATATGAAGAGGAGGAAGAAGGCGAAGATGAGGGCGTCGTCGAGGAGCAACTCGAAAGAGAGGACGATGACGGTGACCAGTAGGTGTCCCACTTTTTCGTTTATATACATGGACAAACGACTCTCCATTGTGACACACTGACACCGCAGATCAAACCATACTACTCAACAGACACCCAATGTGAATGGAGTGGGGAAGCAGCGTGCCGAGCCTGCGCCCTCCATCACGCCGCAAGCATCCGGCCCGCCAACATCTGAAGACGTCGAGCGCAAACGACGTCCCGGTCGTCCCCGCGGCTCGAAAAACAGGCGTATTCGCAGCTCCGGTGCCGAAAGAGATGCATCGGCCGTGAGTACCGCAGCTGCGAAGCAACCTGCCACTACACATGGCTTTTACCAATACTCTGCTCCCCCAGTACCAGGGGAAGTGCATCCGCACAACCAGCAGTATTATGAGTTTCAATGGCGTGTTTTGAATTTGTGTGCTGAGTTTTATGGTGCCGCCGAAGAGCTCATCGTGAGTTTAATCTGGGGGGTGGGTTTCGCATATGGGTTGGTGCTAATATTTTATTCGCATACAGAAAGCCACACCTTCACTGGTGATTGCCCAATGTTATCAAATGGGACCAGGCGTCAAAGTTGACCCCTTGACTATGCTTGGCGAGGCCAAACGAATTTGCGATACTCTCGTAAACGCCCCCTTAACCTAGGTGGTGTTCACTCAATGATGTGTTTCTTTGTAGCTCGCCTCACCTGCGCGATTAACTGCGCACCCTCCACCCGTCCCATACCCATTTATTCCGGGCTATACCCCTCTGGCACCTCAGCCTCCCCAACCACCACTGCAGCCAACCCCCCCGCCCTCGACGAATGGAAAACCTCCAACAGCCACGCAGTCAGCAGCCCCTGTAATATCGAATCCACAATCCTTTGTCATCTCCATGGGGCATCAGCACCCGACCCCACAACAGTTCGTTCCGGGGATGTATAGTGCTCCCACATATCCAACCGCTCCATACTATGGCTATAGTGGCTATAGTGGTTTTTACCCTTCTGTTCCAGCGCCGCAAGCTGGGCCCAGCAATTCTACCGGTTCGAATGCGTCCGCGGGCTCAATACCCGGAAGCGCCGGAAACCAAGGAGCTTGGTCGGAGGAAGAAACCGAGAAGTTGAAAAGGCTAGCCGAAGAATATCGCAATGCCAGCGGAGAGATAGCATGGGATGTATTGTGCGAAAAATGGGGCAACTCTCGGACAAGGTGCCGTTTAACCTTCAACTCCATGTGCCAGCTGACAACCTTGTATAAGGCACCAAATACTTATTAAGGCGACTTCGCTTGGTCTCAAAGAATCGTCTTCGAGGGGGACAAAGCGTCGGCGTGATACAGAGAGTCAAGCATCTTCTGACCGTCCACCGGCTAGTGCACCAACGCCAGGCACTGAGAATCCGGTGCTAACGCCTACCCTTACCTCAGCCCCGCCTCCACCACAGTCTGCGGCATCCGTGCAACAGAACACGCATCCGCCTGCGCCACCGTCGCAGAGTGTTCCACCGAATTCTGCTCAACCATCTGCTTCACCAGCTCCTTCGACACCTGCCACGTCTACACAACCGTCGCCAGCGATTCGCCATGCCCAGGCTCAGCAGCAAGGCCCTGCATCACGCAATTTCCCATTTCCCATGCCCACCGTTGCGGCAACAACCTCACCTGTTATCTCTACCACTACTCCACAACAACCGCCAGAGAGATCTGGGAGTACAAGCGCATATTATCGGCGACCGAATCCACCCGCTGGATCTGGATCGAAGCCTCCTTCACACGGACATGGCGTCACGACGCATCAGTACATGTACCAACCCAATGGACGGAGGGAAAATTAGGTTTGTCAAGTGGCTTGCAATTTGCTTTGAAGACGTTCGTACCATTATAGATACTCCTGGCCGTTTAATCATTGTTAGAGGTGGACTGTAACACTGCTGTTAAATTACGTTATTCTGCGACTATGGTTATCTAGCGTGACATTGGTCACGCCTGATAAAAAATCAAAACAGAAATTCATTTTTGGAGAAATCCGTGTTTGTTTGGCATGGGCCTCTGAGCCAAACAACGGCCTCAACAGCCCCACTTGTTGCCAAAACAAGGCACGCTGACACAGCAGCTTTTCCAGTGTGGACTTGCCTGATTCATTCAGACTCATATTTGACTAGGACGCTCAGGTCACACATCCCTTCTTGTATTCGTACAATCACCACCACACCACCATCTCTAATACACACAACAACCATTCCTTCGGACCAGCACCGCATCCGCAGCCATGTTCTCGAGCCCCACAACCGCGACGGGCAGCCGTACACTGGCTGCAAACGCTCTCAGGAGTGCTGGGCTCATTGACAAAGACGAACGCATGAAGGACGTCTCTATGGACAGACCCGGCGGGCGGAAAGGCATCTCCAAGATTCGTTCTCACCGCCCTCGTCCGATTGATGCCTTCAAAGACCACCAGGCGGGTTCATCAAAGGCTTCCATGGTAAATACAAGACCTTACTTTTTCGATGTCTCGCTCTGCATATTCACCACAACGTTGCATAACGTCACATTATGATTCATTTGCCGGCTGCTTTAACGTTGTTGTGTATAAACATATCTACTCGCATCGATGGTTTCGCTCCCATTCCATCGCCATATCATATCCTCTCCCCTCTTCCTTGATTCGTACTCTCGTAACCCTCGTCCCCATTTTTTATCTGGAAACACCGCGCTCACCCTTGTTATCCGTTGCTCCCACCGCCGCCCCCTTGAACTCGCTTCTGCTATGGACGTGGGGTGGTATTCAAGCTCGCCGCGCGGACACAGTCAACCGGCGTGCCCACGGACGGCATCTCGATCCGTGGCGCCTCGAGCGCGAGAAACCCGACGGTGGGACGGCTTCGCAGGCATGCACTTACGACGACCTCGGTGTCGGACAGTGGAAGAGTGCCCACAGTGGGGGTGAAGACGATTGACGTATGGAGACATTTCGTGCACAAAAGGTGGAATCCAGACGCACAGTTTCTAAATCTCGAGGTGAGTGGTCCCAGTGTCATCAAATATGGTTCGGGGATATGAAGGTGATGTTATCATTGCTCGGCAGTCCATGTTGGACGACCCGGAACTTGCGAAACATGGGCTTTTGCCGCCCGGTGCACCTGGGTCGACGGCGAGGGAAGCCTCAGTCATTTTTAAGCTCGCTTCAAATCTCAAGCCACCTGTGAGTTTCAGATTTTGATCTGGTCGATGGCTTCATTGATCATTCTCAGGTTCAAACAGTCTCCTTGGCCAACAACAAGATAGCTTCTGGTCAAATACTGTCCACTCTTGCACATTACTTGCCAAAGCTCGCCAACCTTTCTTTACTAAATAATGATCTTAAAGTCTGGCGAGATATCGACTATCTATCTGGGAGAAAAGGCAAACTAGAACACCTTCGGGAGTTGATCCTGATTGGCAACCCACTGAGGGAGCTTGAAATCAAACACGGAAGGGGGAACAAATACAAAAGGTAAGCTGCGTGGTAACAAGAAAGAATGGTCTTCTCAAGCGCATCATATCAGCGACATGGCTCGTCGATTCCCCTCTTTGGTCATGTTGGACCAGGAAGCAATTGCAACAATCGGATTCGATGCGCCTGGACCTTCATCGGCGTCAATGTCAGAGAAGCGCCCGACAGCTACCACATTTCCATACGAAATGAAACCTTCATTTATTACCGGGGTTGAAGATAGCATCATCAGTAACTTCCTTGTACGGTGAGCAATTCCGTTCTATCTTGCTCAAATCAGTTTTGATTTTGGACATATTACCGCCCCAGGTTCTTCCCGTTATTCGACAACCAACGCGCCGCGCTTTTAGATGCCTACCATCCATCAGCGACGTTTTCATTCTCTGTCAATACTACTATTCCTGCTCGAGCCCGGATACAAGGATTACACTCCCAATTACCGAATCAACGCAAGCTGGACTGGTCTGTCTGGTTGGGCGGTGGTTCAAGGAACCTGAATCGGCTAGGAGGTGGAGGGGGCTCAGACAAGGCGTTCAATAGTCTGCATCATGGGGGCGAAGCTGCTATTCGTGCCATATCCGCTCTTCCAAAAACCAAACATGAGATATCGGGTTCGCCAGAGAAGTTTTGCATTGACGCTTGGCCTGTTGGGCAAGGCGAAAACCTGAAGTTATTTATCTCGCTTCATGGTGAATTCATCGAAGGTATGTTACTCCACCTCATCCCGCGATAATCGCGCTATCCAGTCTCGGAAATATCCGGGTTGTTATAATCCGCGGCCAAATATTGCGATATCGTGACGTAATGTATGTATCTGACCTTCTTGTGCCTTTAGAGCCTTCTCATGGCATTCGATCGTTTGACCGGTCGTTTATACTTGCGCCCGCTCCGCCTGGTTCTCGGTTCGTTTGGGTATTCATGAATTCCGAGATATCAAATTAACGGTTTTCTGTTGATGCTTTCGCAGGGCGAAGTTGAATGGCTGGGACGTGATGATACTATCTGACCAATTGTGTATCCGAGCTTACTCTAGTCACGAAGCTTGGAGGTCAGGACCCATGAAAGTGCAAGCGGGAGACTCGTTACCATCTCAACAAGTGACGCAGCAACCAGTTCCAGCAACTCAGGCGCTCCGAGGTGCTTTATCCAGTTTTGTATGTGGTCCCGTCCCTCAAATCCAGCGGCGCCTAACTTACGCTTCGCTTCCCTTCTCCGCGGTTGTTTCGGGCACAGGCGGAGCCTCAGCGCGGGTTAATTATGCAGGTTTGCCAGCGAACAGGATTGAATATCCAGTTTGCTGTGGACTGCCTGCAGAATAACGCTTGGGACTTGGACAGGGCTATCGCCAACTTTGAACAAGTGAAGGTCAGTTGTCCTTCGTAGTGCTGCAGGCGATGCTGTGCTTACGTCTTCCGGCATTCTATCGTAGTGCGCACTGTCGCAAGACGCATTTCTGTAAAACGTGGTGGGAATTAGGGCACTGGCGGTTCACACAGTATATTTAGAAACATTTGGACCACGACGTGTTGAGCGTTTTCAGTCCTAGCACGGACAGCTGAGGTTTCGAGGCTCGAGCTGGGACTCGGAGTAAACTTTTCATAGTATTGGCGGCATGTTAATGTATTCCAAGTATATCATATCAATATCCCAATTTCACACATCTCATTTCGTTTCCCTATCGCTTCAAGCTGCGATATCGGGATCGATGTCGAATACGTATGCCCAATATCGAACCTCCATCAGACATAAGCGTCCTGAGTAAGTGCCCATGGGCGTAACTTTAAACTGATTCCCAAAGGGCCGGCACTGGACTAGCACAGAAAAGGAAGGAGCAAGTCGAGGGTGCGGTGGGCGCAATGGGCGGTGGCCATTATGTAGCTCTCGTCGGGACACGCTTCCCTGCATGCCATTAGCGTACGGGCTATTGAATGGTGCGACACAATATACCGAGCCGGGCATTGTTCTCGGGGAGCGTGAGTATGTTTTGTTTCGGTTTTGTTTTTATTTGTTACGCGGCCTCGAGGCCAGCAAGCGCGGACAGATTGTACGAGAACGAATGGGCGAGTTCTCATATTCTCCGCATTATCCAAGTACGTATGCAATATACAAAACCAGCCAGAGCATGGAAAATCTCGACAGAACCCTCCCCCGAAAATTCGTCTTCTTCTCTTCCTTCTTCCCGCCGTCACGACACACAACCGCCACCCTGCCCCGACCTGGACTTGGTATATCTACCCGCCTTACCTCCCTCCCCCTTTCTCCCGCCCTCCACCTCACGAAACCACTGACGACCCGCAATGAGTCGCCCACACCGCTCTTTTGAAAACTTTGCCCTCCTCCAGGCTGCTTCCGAGGGCAGTGCTTCCGCCGTTCAAGACGCCCTCGACGCCGGCGCTGACATCAACGCCTCCGACACCTCGGGTCGCACCGTCCTCACCTGTGCGCTTACCGCCGACAGGTACGTCCACGCCCCTTCCGCCGTCACCGGCCTTCCCGCTCACCGCTCCACAGATGGGAGACCGTCGACGCGTCTGACGCGTCGTTCATGTCTCAAGACCGCCTCAATGCCATCCGCATCGCAGTCTCTCACCCAGACATCACCCTTTTCACGCTCAACGCGCCCCAGGATTCCATCAACGACGTGACTCCGCTTGGCATGGCCGCTTGGCTTGATATGCCTGAGGTTGTCCGGCTGCTGCTCGAATGCAGTTCCGGTGCCGTGTCTGTCGACGGCATGGACACCGACGGTGCAACGCCGCTCATGTGTAAGTCAGCTTCCACTTCCTTTCATCTTAGAATATATATTCAATTGCTATCGTAGACGCTGCGCGTGACTGCAGAATGGAAGTCGCGGAACAATTGGTCAGTGGAGCGTGGCGTTGTATTTGCTCGATTTGATGGCCTTTGACAGCTCTTGCACGGTTCTCGCCCTGACCTGAGGGATCGAAACCATCGCTCTTCCATCCAATTCGCACTACCCCACCCGACTGTTCTGTGGGCGTGTGAATATGCATTACGCTGCGATCGCTGGCGTGAATACAGCGTACGTTATGAGACATTGTTCGTGCCTGAGTAGGACTTAACCTTGGCCTATGTCAGAACGGTAACAAGGAGTTGTTGTGCGAGCCTTCCTGCATCGATGTCACCCGGCTATCTCCGTATACCTCCACACCCCCTGCCCCCTTCTCACCCCCTGCCATGGCCTTCTCCCCCGAGTCACTTTCGTGCATTACAGACTCGGTTGTAAATGCTGTACTCTCCGCCGATCTTCCATCGATCTACGCTTTATTGTTTTCACCACAGTCATTCGAACCATCCCCTTTGGAAAGTGGCCCCATTCTTGTAAATGTACCCGATGCCGAAGGATGGAGCGCCATCCACTACTGCGCCTCTGTACCAAATCCGTCGATCGAAATCCTCGACGCACTCTACCGCGCTGGCGCCGATGCCAGTTTGTTTACTACCTGGGAACACTATACACCACTTCATTGCCTCGCTCGACTCGGACGTGTCACCGACACGTCAAACTCGGCACAAGTTTTATATCAATTTGCTGTACACCTCATCCGCGATCTCCATGCACCCCTGTCCGCCCGAGACAGGAACGAAGAGACTTGTATCCATGTAGCAGCCGAGCACGGCGAATGTATTGATGTGTTGTACGCTTTTCTTGATTGTGACCCCACAGGGTCCTACCGCAATCTGCGCAACTCGCGAGGGTAAGCTTTATAGCCTGGCTTGTTAACGTACCTGACCATGATCCTTGCTTGTTTTTGATAGACTCACAGCGTCGGAGGTGGCAAAACCACATTTCCGCGCGGCGTTTATGACCGAAGCACAGTTGAACCGACCTCAGTCGTCCCTCTCCGACCGTACGATCCGCCCGAACACCTCCATGTCTCTCTCATCTATCACGTCATTCACAAATTGGCCTTCTCCTATCAATCCTCCCTCTCCTAATGATCCCCGGGGACCCGCGAGCCACCTCCCGCCCGACTTTGACATCACTACGACTTCTGAACAGCTTTTAGATAATTTCCAATATCTTTCCTCCGAAGGCCAATTCGTCCGCGATCAAGCCGAATTCAATAGATTTGCATCCGCCGTCCAAGAAACTTCCCAATTGGGCGACGACGTCTTGGCATATTTCCGTGGCCAAATTGACGATGCCGCCAAGGAACTGCGCAGTACGCGCGAGATCCTCAATTCTGTTGACCGCCAGTGGAATCAAGTTTCACAAGAGGCCGAGGAGCAACTATCCGCTCAAGATCCCTTTAATTCTTGTCTTGCTCAATTGACGTACAAACGCTCCCCACGAGGCTCTGAAGATTCGCAATTGACAGCTGTGGAGCCAGATGTATCTCTGTCGAAAGACGAGCAAGCCAAGAAATACGTCGACGTTGCTGTTCTTACGGAGACCGTTTCGCGAACGCTTGAAACTACTTCTCCTTCCGGCGCTCGAATTGTCCCGTGGCCAGAATGGCTGGATAGCTTCATTCTGAGCGCGGATTCATCGACGTACAAGGCGCACCTCGCAAACCTCATTGAGATCGAGCGGGAGCTATTCTCACGAGACTATGCGAGCTCGGTCGAGGAGAAACCATCTTCGAAAGATCGCAAGCTCAAGGCGCTCCTAAAGAGTTACAAGTTCCATTCCAAAACTGAGAAAAACGGTGCCTCGAAGCTCAAGGCGTGGCTGAAGAAGAAGATCGTGGCGGGCAAGCCGCTTCCGCCACGACTTCACTACGAGCTCGACGATCCGCACTGCGCAGTTGGGAGGCAGGTGAAGCAGATCGAACAGCCGACTATCACCGTTACAGACACGGAGGGCTTTACGTGCCGTTCACAGTCTTCATCCGCTTCTTCTGTTTCGCTGTCTGGAAATAGCACCCACTCCGTTCAAGTGGTCTTGTCTGCTGCGAGCCGTGATTTATCCGCCATCGATGAATGCTTACACGCGGTGAGTTACTTTGTCTTTAGGTTTACCTATTCGGGTGCTAATTCGTATCCGCTCCGCCAAGATTGACCACCTGATCTCCACCGCGAACCACTTCGTCTCTCGAGCCGAACGAATCATCAAGCGAACGGTCAGGGTGAGACGAACGAGCATCATTTAAGTCATCCGCAGCAATTCTAATGCCCATTTAGGTTCGAGAAGCTACAATGGAGAATATCCGTCCTCGGTATCTGCCTGTGAACGACCTATTTACTTTTGGGACTGACAAGATCAAGACGATGGGTCACACACTAGCAGATAACTCCGGGCCGTTGTTCTCGTCATCTCATTCATTTTATCTTTCGCCGCTAGATGACTACAACAGTAGTGCGAGTTCTTCGCCTTCCTCCTCTGCGCAGTCTTCGGTCATCTCGTTGGCTATGACGTTACGGGACGAGGAAGACGAAGATACGAGAGCACTGCGCCGGTTGCTCCTGCGGAAGATCGGCGCGCATGTCGAGGGCGCGTATGACGAGGTGGATAGGGTGAACACATGGTTGTGCGTTGTCAAGACTGTTCTTCGCGATCTCTCTACAAGAACATCGTCGACCTCGATGGTATTGTCATGACCCGAACGACCGCAAAGAACACCCAAAAAAAAGTGACGGAAGGTGTATGTTATTTGTATGTATATTGTTTCTTTTCTTCCTGTTCTTTTTGTTCGATATTTGTTTTTCAAAATCGTCTTTGGGCGATGCATAGAACATTGTTGGTGTCGAATTTCGTCCTTCAGTCCTCCCCCGCTCGTATCAAACTAGAACTTTTGTGTTTACGTTGGCACCTTGAGTATCCGTAGATAGACCCTGCATTCGTACATGACTCCGATTATCAGCAATTTGTCCCATATCATACTCCACTCGAATGCATTCAAGGTATTATAGGATCTTGCTTCTGTCCTGGAAGACTCGGGCCGAACCTCGCATATACCCGGTGATTTTTGGCTCAAAGTTTGATCAGGTTTGTGGCGTCGGACTCTCGATGCATCATCAACGTACCCTCCCGTACTACCAAACTTGGTTCTAGCGCAGTTCCAACGACGGCCTTCAACAAATGTGGTGAGTCGGAGTCAAGAGACAAAGTTTATACACATGTCTGGGGCGATGCGGCGGCGACAGCAGCTCCCCGGCGTTTGCCATTTAGCTAAAAACGCCACTGACATGTGCAACACGCCTCGGGGAGTCAGGATGCACAGATCTCGGGACTCCCAGATGCCCACGAACCCGATCTTACGCTTAAAACAACCTAGTCCATCACAATATGGACAGGGTTGTGTATGTGACAGGAGGGCACGTTCGGTGTTTTTCCGAGTCCGGCGTGCCCGGGCCACATGGCATCGCGACCCCGACATCCCGAGCCTGGACTCGAGCTCCTGTTTCAGGGACGTGCTCTCGACCGAATATCCACTGACATATATTGCGCTCGGGAACGGAGTTGGGACGCGCGTCGCGCTAGTTCGATATAACCCATGGCAGTCCAGGCGCGAGTGGCATTGCCGCATTGGCGGTGCGTATCCAGGGTTTCAAAGTTCAGAACGGATAATAATATGAGGAAAGCAGAGCACGTGTCGCACCAGGCGGCACGCATCGTGTCCAACGGAGCCTAGAGCGGGGCGCTGTTGATTACTGTAATGGCACTTATGAGACGGTGGCGTCAAAGTTTCACAAACCGTAAACCGCCGCAGTATCGCTCACATCTCAGCTTCGTAGATGTGATAAACGTCGAGAGTTCGTCAACCAGTGCGGCAGAGGTGTGTTTGGGCATCGGGACCGAATTGCAGCACGGAGGCCGACTCGGGATTACGATCATTGATGTGAGTTCGGGTCTGGATGAGCTGGCACGCAAGCCTGAGGTAACTGCGAGAACCTGTGAGTCTGTACATCACGCTGGCTAAAGGATACTAACTAGTGTCGTGGAGCCCTCGATCATCATGCAGGCCTTTCGTTCATGTCCTCTTTGCAAATTGAAACTTGAATTCCTTCAGAGTGGTTGCTGAGGATGCAGATGGTCAAGTGGATCAGGTCGCATCAATGATGTCCTGTCTGCGCAGTGGCATGTTCAACTCGACAACTTGGTTCAATGCTGTGTGCTGATCGATGATCCTTGGCAGAACTCAGAGGCTTCAACATTTTTCAGTTCTTCGTTAGCCATTCTCAAGGGCTCGGGAATGGGTCCTCCAGCTGCATCGAGCGTTTGGTCGCTGTAATTTGGGACGAATATTTTTTTCGAGCCGAGTCAAAGTCTCCTCCCCTTCATATCGGCAGAGTGTGCAATGTGCCATCTCCAATAGATTCCAAATAAAGGGAAATTGATGGGCTTGTCTCTCCATCGGATCATTAGCCTCCCACGGGCCCTGAAAGAGTCGAAGGTGGATAGTTGTTCCTCACTCCACTACCGATCTCCTCATTCAAAGGTATCGACTCTCACCAAAGTCAAAGCAGAATGACATCCTTGGTCGATATCCGCAATGTCGCCGATCAAGAGTTCGATTTCATCATCATTGGTGCGTCTCGACTGCATGCCTCATCTTTTCTGCTTTTCCTGAGTTCTGCCAATGATCGACAGGTGGAGGGGTCCATTGGCTTGTATTCATTGTTGCCTCATCTGATCCTTGTCTAGACCGCAGGTCTGGCATTGGCAACACGCTTGTCAGAAGCGCGAATTTCGATCCTCGTGCTGGAGGCAGGGGAGGCCCACCTGAACGATCCTGTCCATTGTAAGCATCACATGCTGTTTGTGCATCGCCAGCTCACCCTGTGGTCTTCAGTGCACCCGTTCCAGTTCATGGCGCAGGACACCCCAAAGTATGATTGGCAATTCCAGGCGGTACTTGTCATGCATAGTTGACGCGGTCGAGCTATTGCTCATTACTTCGAAGGTCCCACAACCTTTTTAGGCCAACCGACAGTACTACTGGGCTCGGTATGTGAATCTACTCTTACTCGGTATTCGCGATCCGAAGTATCTGCAAGGGCAAAGGGCTTGGCGGGAGCCCTGCAATCAACTGCTTCTTGTGGAATAAGCCAGCGAGGGTCCACCTTGACGGTAGTTCGACACTTGTGGACCAACTTCGTCGATCTCAGATTGCTTAAACCAGCCTTTGAGGAGTTAGGAAACAAGGGTCGGAACTGGGACTCGTTCGACAAGTACTCGAAGAAAAGCGAAAAGTTTGTGTTATTGCAAGTTCAACGATTTCGTCCTAGCTGATATCTCATACAGGTTCGTTGCACCAGACCATGACCTTGACGTTCTGAAGTTCGATATCGGTTCTCACGGAACCAACGGTACGAACTCTGATTGTTGAAATATCTCCATGCCATTCAAAGTTGCTTAGGTCCTATTGTCACGTCGTTCCCGCCTTTCCTATCGAATTTCGAAAGACCGGTTCAGCAGGTACAGCAAACATCATTGACCCGCACGTCTTCGAACAAAAATACGACGTGTCACTTGTCATGTGTGCGGGGACCCATAAAATCTCAGATCTCGCAGATCTCGCCTCCCTCGTTGAACTCGTTAAATTCGTCAGGAAACTCGCCAAGACAGCTCCGCTGAACGATATCCTTGATGGTAACGTCCATAGATCTCCAGAGAACTCTTACCAAGCTCCCTTCGATAGAAAACGTGATTTATCCAGGTCCCGCCGCGAAGACGGACGAAGATATCGCAGGTATGGCGAGTTCCTTTGTCACGATGGGTAGCTCCTAATGTTAGTTCAGAATGGCTCAAGAAGGACATTGGACCCGCTTCCCGCATGTACACATTGTTATTGGATGCATCCGGTTCACTAGCAATGGGCTAGATACAGTTGGGACATGTTCAATGCTCCCCCTGGGGGATGGCGGAGTCGTCGACCCTGCACTTAGGGCAAGTTCAGCGCTCCTCAACGAAGGTGCCAGACTGATCGTTGTGCAGGCATACGGAACTTCCAACCTCCGTGTGGTTGACTTGTCCATCGTTCCTCTCCATGTCGAGAGTCACACTCAAAGTACGTCTTGTTTCGGTATATGAACGTCTCCCAAGTTATTCTCTTCCTTCTAGGCCTTGCCTATGCCATTGCTGAGCAAGGTGAGTAAGTGAGTTTGATATCGAGGCACATGAAAGTTGATGAGCTTGAAAGCTGCCGACATCACCAAGACGGAATATGGTCTGTAAGATAATGCTGGGCATTCTGGCTCCCAACCAGTTAACCTGGGCTATTTCAATGCACGACCACTATCACGGGTGCGACCAGACTCGCCGGTCACCAAAGTTCACGAACATTCTGGCGAATCTGCGGGACCTTGCTAGGAGATCCAAAATCCGGTTTAGCTCGCGTCGTACACCACACATATGCTGTGGATAGACGGAGCCGGCTTGTAAGTTGGTTCCGAGTCGCTCCACTCGGTTTGATTTGTGCAGTTGCGTCGGTGACTGTTTACGGTTCAAACGTTCAAGCCTGAATGAGTCGGCACGATTCAAGGGTAGTAACCGTCAGAATCTGTGAGTCTGGAGATCGTGCTGGCTTGAAGTTATCAGAACCCTCGACCATTACGTCGGCCCCACTGGTGCAAGGTCGGCTTCGACTCTGATTTCAAGGT
>JBBPMW010000364.1:0-19891 GCA_038090535.1 Tylopilus alboater | reverse complement strand
AATAATCACAAGCTACCCTTTCAATTTCATGATCTACTTCCTGAATGTTTATCGCCACTCCCTTCTGAAGAGGTCTCTGATCCGTCTCCAGCTACTTCGGTACTGCAAACAAGCAGTTCTCCCTCTTCGTCCCATGGCATACCCTGCATGCATGTCAAGTCGTCACTTCGAGCCGTCCACTCTTTCCTACACCGCATAATCAAGACCCAGATGAACAGATTTTCGTTGTTTCGCGTATACTGTACCGACTCCCTTCCTTGTCATGATCCAGAAGACCCCTACTCAGCTGAGATCATGTGCTTGTCGAGTGTCGAGTCGGCATCCTCCCATATGAAAATCTCAAACAAAGCCTTCAAAAATCCACATCATCCTTGCCCAAACGAAACCTTGATGCGACTCAGGGATTGGTACTGGAACCAAGGAGCCCAGAAATCCAAGGAAAGTTTCAAACAGCTGCTTGGTATCATCGGTGACCCCGCCTTTTTCCCTTTGGCTGTGGCACAGACCGCGTGGGATACCATTGATGAGGAACTTGGAAAGAATGAGTTTGATGGTGAACTCCTGGAGTGGCTGGATCAAGACGATGGATGGAAATGTTCCTTGGTTACGATTTCAGTACTGTTTCATAGTCGAAGCAGCAATCCTGGGCTGAAAGACTACACCGTCGACGGATTCTATCATTGCTCACTTGTCTCAATCATCAAGGAAAAAATCACGAATCTGGCTCACGCGTCGCTTTTTCACTTCAAGCCTTACGAATTGCGATGGCAACCACCCCACAAGGACCGTGACCTCAAAGTATACAGTGAACTCTTCACATCGACCGCTTTCTTGGAGGCAAATGAAGCACTTCAAACATCCCTTGCAGAGCCTGACTGTGACCTGCCCTGCGTCGTCATCGCGCTCATGTTCTGGTCAGATGCCACCAAGCTCACTGCCTTCAGTGATGCTAAATTGTGGCCACTCTATGTATTCTTTGGTAATGAGTCGAAGTATAGGAGAAGTCAACCAACTCATAATCTCTGTTCTCATGCCACATATTTCCAAGCGGTAAGTACTTGATCTTTTGGTAGAACGACAATGTTGATTCCTTGCCTAGTTGCCAGATGAATTCAAGGATTTTCTGCTACAACATTTAGGTGACAAGGGTGCGATTGACATGCTTCATTCCCATTGCCAGCGAGAATTTTTCCATGAGCAGTGGAGCATCCTTCTTGATCAAGAATTCATAGAGGCCTACAAGCATGGGATCATTATATGTTGTTGTGATGGCGTCAAACGACGCTTCTACCTGCGGATATTCATGTATTCGGCTGACTATCCTGAAAAGTAGGCTTTATGTCCCTCACTCGCCGAGAGTTTCCATTGATGGCATTCGTTGAACAGGGTGCTAATAGCATGTATATGCAATCTCGGTTCATGTCCGTGTCCACGGTGTACGCTTCCAATGACAGATGTGCCTGAGATGGGTACCCTGCAGGATATGTTTCAGTGACAAGGCTTAATTCGCGTTGATGATGACAACTGGCGATGCAAGATTTCAAAGGCATGAGAGCTCATATATGAGAAAAACTACGCTGTCAACTCCTCACGAATCCAAATGCTTCTGAGGGATGAGTCTTTTGTTCTGACTTTGGCAAGTACGAACTAATCTAACCTAACATGCGTGTTTACACAACGTTCATAGAATGCATTTTCAGAGAAGCTTTATACCTTTGGCTTCAACATTTTCGCCATCCTCATTATTGATCTATTGCATGAGTTTGAGCTGGGGGTCTAGAAAGCGATCTTTACACACCTCTTATGCATGCTGGAAAGTGTGAAAGAGAGCAAGCTACATATGCGAACTTGATCGAAGGTATGATTTTGCAACATGCATCCGGTCTTGAACTGATGAATCTCCCATTTGTAGATATCATCGTGTCCCCTCATTTGGAAGGGATACAATCCGCCAGTTTTCAACAAATGTGTCAGAGATGAAATGGATGGCACCTCGTGATTTTGAAGATATCCTCCAGGTGCATAGCAGTTCATGACAGCTCGAAGATTTGCGATCAAATCAAATCCCCTATAGTGCGCTATTCCTGTTTTTGAAGGCTTGCTACCAGACCTGCACAATTCAGTTGTGATGAAGCTCCTCTACTTACTTTGTCACTGGCATGGGCTTGCCAAGCTATGAATGCACACAGATGAGACTCTTGACGTGATGGATGATGTGACTCACACTCTTGGGGCCACTATACGTGCTTTCGAGGCTGACACGTGCCCTAACTTTCTCACTAAGGAGCTCAAACATGAGGCTGAGGGGCATCAACGGCGCGAGACTCACGTTCATTCCCAACGGAAGAGTACGGCTCCTACTGCAGTTTCATCGCGCAAACCAAAACAACTCAATCTTCGGACTTACAAGTTACATGCACTCGGCGATTACACCACATCGATCAGGATGTATGGCACAATGGATTCATACTTGACGCAGCCGGTCAGTATCCTTGCCTATTCATGCACTCCACGACTCCTAATATCTGTCTGAGGGGGAAAGGGAGCACAGAGTAGGAAAGGTGAGATATGCTTGTACAAGTTGAAAAGACTTCATCTGACAGCTGACTTGGATCGAGCGACACCAAGTGCGAATACGACGGATCCGCGACTCTCAAATGGATAATAGTCCTTCGGAATCCGTCCCAAATGTTCCCGATGAACGCTACAACATTGGGAAGTCACAACATAGACCAATTGATATCGACACTCTTATCTGAAACCATTCGGGTGATCCAGCTACCAAAGTATGCATGCAGTCGCTCTTCTGTTCTTGACCATGATTGAAGCTACTGAGTAGGACTTTCTCGTAAAATTGAAGCTCCACCTCCTTCCCCACATCAAAGCCAAGCACATGCACACCTCAGAAGAAAACGATCGTATGCAACCAGGCCTAGAAAACACTTTCCATGATTCGGAGCCTAACATCGGCCAGGTAGTGTTCAAAGGTGGCCGCATCTACCAGCATAATGTCCTTCGCATCAACTTTACCACATACGATGTTTGCCGTGGCCAGGACACGTTGAATCCCAACAGTGATCACCGTGATATAATGCTCCTTGCCCGAGAAGACTCGGAGGAAGCCATGCAACATCACTTCTGCTACGCTCGTATCATTGGTATCTATCATGCAAACATTCAGTACATCGGTCCGGGATTCCAAGACTACAATTCTCATCAACTGGACTTCCTACACGTACGATGGTTTGAATGGGTTCGCCCTGATCCCCAGGATCATTGTGTGGCACTGGATATGGTGCAGTTCATTCCAATGAATGATGAGGAGGCATTCGACTTTATTGACCCTGCAGATATATTGAGAGGGTGTCACCTCATACCTGCTTTTGCAAAAGGAATGTCCCACCAAGACTGCACCGTGTTATCCCCCCTAGCAAAAGATTCGGATGACTGGTGGTATTACTATGTCAACAGGTACTTCACAATGTCGAGTATCCGTTTCACACTGACGTATATACATAGGTTCATGGATCATGATATGCTGATGAGATACCATTGGGGTGTTGGTGTCAGGCACACTTATTCTCATGTCCGGGACAGTGCATCCTGTACTTGCCTGCCAGTGGGGGGATTTGATGACCTGGAGCACAAGCTCTCCCTGTCTAAACTCGATGCGCTTGAATGGTGGCTGCTCAGCGCTGCCGAAGCAGACAGGGGTCATTTCAACATGGCAGATGTATCCAATCTCAGCTTTCCTGATGTTCGTCCTGCCCTCGCTGATGGATTTGAGGACCTTGGCACCAATTTCTCACTTGCTGATTTAGAGGCTCTTGATTGGGAGATAGCGGATAGCAGTGATATTGACGAGGATGATGGTCAAGCAGACGATGACTTATACGCTGCTGGGATGTATGAGATGTATGGTGTGGGTTGGGATAACGGTTTTGAGTCAGATTAGAACAGAATCTATCTACTGCTACTACATTTGTGCCTACGATCCAGAGAATCAGAAACCATAGCTTGGCCAGTTCTCCGTTGTTGTGGATGCAATTAAAAGTACGTCATGCTTAGTTGTTCCTCTGCTTACATGATTGCTCTCACTTTGCTCACTCTGCTCACTCGTCAAGCTAAGTACTCTCCATGATACAGTCAGACGCAGCCAACGATGCAACTGTGCTTGAAAAGTGAGAGCTGGACGAGCAGAATACGACCAAAGTGACAAGAACATCGGGACAATGCCTATGCCGTCCAACGCAAATGGGACCGCGACATGAAAAGGTGGACGTGCCATGCTCATGCTCGCTCTGGACATGTCCCTGAGAACAGATCCAAGTCCTTCCCCACGAAAAGATCTACCTCGAGCATCTTCCGAACGCAGACCAATAATCCTTCATGCACGGCAACGCGTCATGACCAAGTGCGTCTCTTGCATGGCACGACCGACTCGTCTAGCGCACTTATGCTGATTGCAAGACTGTGCAAGACAGGGATCTGGCTCGAGTGCATGCATCACTGATCCTGTGCTCTGACTCAATAAGTATGTGCTGGATCTTATTTTCTTTGTTGGTATCTCTTATATCTCGTCCTCGTCACAGTTACCATGAAGTTTTCGATCGCTTCAATGGACCAGTACTTTGTTGATGCCTGGATCCACTGTCAACTTCGAGTTCAAGGCATGCCACTCATATCCTCTTCTCCCCATATGCCAGACTGACCATCGCGCCCAAGGTAACAAATTCTTTGTCGCGTTGTCGCATCTAAGCGACTCTGAGTTGCTCACAAGGTCGAGTGCAGCTTAAATGAACCGCCGCTGCTGGCGAACGTATCAAAGAGGGCATCTCCTTAATAGCTGACTTTTCATCCCAGACAATGTCATCTCAGCGCTTGGTGACACTTCTCGTGCCAACTCGCACGTACCCTACCGTGACTCTAAACTCATTCGTCTTCTGCACGACTCACTCAGAGATCGCGTCACCTGTCATTGAAGAATATGAGAAAACAATCAGAATGATCAGTGCCATGGAGATGGAGGGCAGTGTTGCTCCAGGGAGAAAGAAGAACTGGTGCAAATAGCAGAGAGGCATCGCAACGCCTTGCCCATCCAACTCATCCAACATCTCCCTTTCCCTATACCCGTCGCAAAGTGACCATACTCCCGTCCACATGCGTCGCAAAGTGACCATACTCCTGTCCACATGCGTCGCCTCGTTGCCTTCGCCAGTGTCCTTGATGCACCTCCTCACTGGGGCTCTGGCACAAATACGGTGCGCCGTCTTCGACCGCGAACTCCCATGCATGACCTTGACGTTCTCCCTCGCTCGCCAGGTGTGGGAAGCCCTCAAGTCCTTGCAGCAATCCGCCGCACCAGGAGGTAACTTCCCACTCCCCTCCCTGTTGTCGGACACCCTCCTCGCACTAAGATGCATGCTCGCCATTCAGCCCTACCTTGCTGAAGACATCTCACAGCCCGCAGGCGTTCTGATCGACGTGCTGGTTGTGTACTACAAGATTGCCAACGCCACGCTCGTCCGACTTGGACGCCACACTCAAGGTGACGCTTAGCCTGGACAGCTGGACTCCCGCAAAGGGGTCCGTCCTCTCAATGCGATCGCGCATGAGCCGCAGTTCTCCCTTGAGGGCATCACACCGTGGACGGCGGCGTACAATGTGTTGTGTCGCGCAACGTATGTGGCTGCTTCACAGACGTTTGAGGCGACAACGGCCTTGTTCATGTTGCCGAACCTGACTGGTGGCTCTATGACCAACATGGGCGCGTTGTTGGCTAAGCCTGCGGCTGGACTCAGCATCAGGAAATCAATGAGAGTCTGCTCAACTCTTATATAACATTATCATACTCAACAAGTACATGCCTTTATATCATTCTGATATATGTTTAGTTCATGTTATATACTTCCTGGGAATGTTGAGATGCATTATAAGATGTCTAACACTTTCATTGTCTTTCAACTCTATCAAATTGCTCTTTCTTGTCATTCAAAGTTCATTTTCTCCAATAATAATGGATCAGTTCTAATCTAATCTTTTGCTAGAGATGATCAACTATTTCTTTACTAGCACTCTGATCATATAAATCTATAATGACAATTATTGGGACATTTGTCTACTATGTAAAGTTGATTTATTTGATCATAACTTTCCATCTTATATACTAGATCAATAATATCTACCTGCCTAATTTTATTCAATATGTCTAACTTGATATATTTGATCATATTTACCTTGATTATATATGTTGACCATCTTTGTAAGGCCAATACAAATGATATGATCTGTAAGACTGTTATATGTGAGAAATTCTAGCTTGATATTAAATATGATCCATATTGACATCCTAAGAAGTCATATCAGAATCTTCTGAAACAAATTTGATGATCAAAACTATACTATGGATAATTATGAGAACACCTATCCTTATAATAAACCTGATCAATAATATTAAATTTATAATATTGATCTATTCTTTTCCAATAATAGAGATGTACAGTTATATCTTTCTATATTCTTTGATCATTTTTGTAAGGCTGATATACATGATCTAGTCTACATTGTTGTTAGATGTGAAAGAATTCAA
Organism: Tylopilus alboater; assembly: GCA_038090535.1. NCBI lineage: Eukaryota > Fungi > Basidiomycota > Agaricomycetes > Boletales > Boletaceae > Tylopilus > Tylopilus alboater. The sequence continues at coordinate 13,302 of JBBPMW010000364.1, read as the reverse complement.
TTTGATGATAAACATGATCCACATTAACATACTGGAAAATTACATCAGAATCTCCTGAAATAAACTTAATGGTCAAGACCACACTATAGACAATTGTGAAAATATCTATCTTTGTAATCATCTTGATCAATAATATAATGCTTGAAGTATTGATCTAATTTTTTCCCATGATACAATTGTACAGCTAAGTCTTTGTTGATTCTTTGATCATCTTGATAAGGCTAATATAAATGATCAAGTTTACATAGCTGTTAAATGTGAAAGATCCTAGATTGAAAATAAATATGATCTATACTAACATGTTGGAAAGTTATACCAGAATCCCCTGAATTAATTTGATGATCAAGATTATACCATGAACAATTGTGAGAAGACCTATCCCTGTGATAAACTTGGCCAATAGTACCAAACTTAAAGTATTGACCTAGTGTTTTCTAATGATAGAGTTGTGAGGTTGTATCTTTGCTCATTCTTTGCTCATCTTTATAAGGCTGATACAAATATGCAAAGCTTTGACTAGTTGATACTTTCTTTCATCTCTACAACAATTTTACCCATCAACATGGACTTCCTGCCTGGTAACTCTGAGAGATGCAGTCAGAATTCTACATGTTGTACCCAGCATTATTATTTGATGACTGATATGTTGCCAGCAAGGTGCAATTGAATGAAAACTCCTATCAGGAGGCCATGTTCTACCATGTCACCAACATTAGAGTATATGATCATTGGTATCACACTTGATGGACAGCAAACAGCCAGAGAAACAACAGCAAAACAGCCAGCCAATGGTATATTGCCATGTGTACCATTAGATTATATGTTAAAGTGGTAAAAATCTATAATGATTCTCTATTACGTCACGTGCAAGTCGCAGCGGCGACCACATTTCTCTCGTTGTGCTCTGCACGCTTCTGGCGGATCCTGGCGAGTGCACTGTTCTTGGATGGGAGACGTTCAACCTCAGTATAGAGAGGGAATATTTGGCTATTCTCTTCATGAGTGATGAAACCAACCGCGCTAAATAGAAGAAACTCACCGGTTCCACCACGTCATCAGCTGATCAACTTCCTCCTTCTCCTCGGGGTCATCGAGCAACTCCAGAATACTGTTGTAGAAACGCTCGGAGTCCGTAACAAGATCTGTGCGAGAAAATACCTGTGCCGCAGTCAACGCAAAGCGAGCCTATGGCAGATGAGTTCATTGCGAGCACAATATTCGCCCGTGCTTACCTGTGTCGTGACATAAGCAAGGGAAGGTTTTGTCACGGAACGCATGCCGTGGATGCGTGCATTTCCGGAGCGCGTGGCCTTGGGCTCTTGATCCACAGAGCTGGGAGACGTAAAAACATGCTTGAAAGCCTTTAGTTAGTGAAGGTCAGCACATGAACTGCAATATTCTGGGCGATCCGCACTTACGGATACGAGAAGGCCACTGCGGAGAAGGCCGTTCCATGGATCTTCGGGGTCATACATATAGTTCGCATACAGGAAGATGGGCCATTGGTCCCCAGCTACTTGTAGCTCGCCGTTCGCCAGTTTGGTACGCGTGCTGCGTCGCAGTCGCGTTCATGTCAAACAAGTGATCAGGCGGCGTGAAAGAAAACACTCACCCAATGTTGTTCCAGTCTAAACCTGCTGGACAGAGCAATGCTCCGGTGCGGTTGTGGTGGAAGCCTCGTCTGGACTTTACATTGCGGGGGATGTGGGAGTTCAGCGATTGGCCTTTCGGAGTAATCCAATCGATGATAGGGCCTTTCATCCCCTTGGTGTCGTCAGCCCTAGCACCATTGGCACCTTTCTGAATCTGTTGAAAGTCAACACTTGGTAAATTGGCACAGGACCGATGATAACGAAACATACCAGGTCAGCAATTGCAATGACCTCTTCCTCTGAAGAATCCAGAAGTCAATTTTCTAAACCTGGTACGACTCGAAGCAGTTCGCGGAAAACAGCATGCTCTTTCCTTTCACTGCAGGTCAAGTTAGAGGTGATCCAAGTACAAAGAGTTGGTGAAACAAACGGACGCGGCGGTCAAGGACTCTTCGGGAGTATCATCGGACATAGCCTGAATCCCATTCGTGATGAGCGTTTGCACGTTGCAAAAGGCATGGGCAGCCCTGCCAAAGTGACGTCCATGGTGAACTAACAGATCTTGAGTAGTGCTGGTGCACAAAGTTAGCGACTTAAGGTTGCTCAGCTTCAAAGGAAAGCTCACTGTTTCTTCCTGGGGCCTAGATGCAAAGCGCTAGTAGAGCATCCGCGCTTTCTACCGGATGTAGGCTGTTCGTCGCCAGTAGCACTGGAAGAGGTAGACATCAAGACAGGTTTGAGGTGGGGAGAAGCCTACCGTGATGCTGTCATCCAGCAAACATTTTATATGCTCCACGAGGCCAAGTGAGCGAACAAGCGCTCAGGTTCAACTTCATCGTTGGACTCTGTGAGGTGAGAAAACGAGTGGCTTGTTGCAGTTCTTACCTAAGCATTTACCACCAGCGACAGCTTTTGACGGGTGAGAAAAACTGGGCTTCAGCACCCGGGCGCCGTGCGCCCCAGCTTAGCTCATCCCACATTTCCCATCACTGACTTGTCGGTAAACTCGAAGCACCTCACCGCTTGAGCCTAACGTTCGCCATGTGCTTATCCTTCTGCACGGTCAGTGTTTGGCATATGAGAAATATCGGAAATTGATCTGATAAGCACCATCAACACTCCCATTCCAGCACCATGCGCTTAAAAGGATCGGCTTCTCACCTGGTCAGTAGCAACAAAGTCAACTCTCATGGCATCCTCACCAGACAGATGCCAGTTTAGAGGTATGTTCCCTTCATACTGATACTGATGTGCTCACTAGGCAACATTTGACACGGACAGCGTCTCCTCCACCGACTCAGGTAGCCTTGGCCACTCAGGGCAACTGTGACTTGGGTGAGCTTGGTCCATGGCCCCGTCCAGGCATTCCCAGTGAGTGACTGCTACTCACCTCATAAAAACTGTCTGATCACCGACAGGCTTAGGTGCTGGGCTGCAACTCCCTCGAAAATGTTCCCGTCTTGACTGTGACCCTCAATCCAATGCCGACTCTTCCATGAACTTGGAAACGTCAACAAAATTGTTGCAAGAGTTGCTGTCTACCCTCATTCGGGAAATACAAGGGATGAAGATCCTGATAGGACCGCTATTGGGCAACCTGCCAGCAAAATTGAATTTGCTTGATGGTCCTGTTGGTGTTTCTCAAGCTGCCTGTAGGATATGTCAGTGTTACAGTAGTACTCAACGGGCGAAAGGTGATAATTTTGAGGGGTGGTCAAGCTTTAGTGATATTGATCCTCTCGAGGGATCCCAGCTTCCTTGAGAGGTCACCATTCCCGACATTTGGTACTACCCTTAGAATAATTAGACACTGCTGAACACAAACTCGTATTTCATACAGAGATGCATTTCGTCTAAGGGCTACAAAACACAACAGTCATATGTCGTCCATGAAACATATATAAGTAGACTACTGTCAGATCCTGACAGTCAAGGCGACTTCGATGAGCGAAAGGATGAGCCACACTAGGTGTTCATCCTTCCCATTCGAGCGTGAGAAAGTCTAACGTGGGGGGAGCCCCCACGAGCAGACCCGGTGTGTGATGGATTACCGCGAGAGGATCCCAAGTGAGACAAGAGCGCGGGACCAACAGTCAGACGACCGACTGTCAAGAGATAACGAGCTTCTGGTGTAATAATAGGACTTATTCCAGACAAGAATCGAGTGTGAGCACCCTCTATGGTCTCCACGGAAATATGTTGCGCAACCAACTCCTGAATGTTCTCGAGCGACTTCTGAGCCTTCAGCAGGTCCTCCATGGCAGTTTTCTTTGCCTTCAGTGCAGTACACCAAAGGTTAGCCTGCTGGGTAGCAATCTGCTCGAGGGCCGAGTGTGCTTGGTCAGAGTTCTAATCCAAGAAGTTCCGATAAGTAGGCAGCCACGAACAAGCTTTTAAGGATTACCTTGACCTCAACTGACTCTTCGGCTTCCGAAGAGTCGGTGGATGATGAAGGAGAGGACAACGGGGATGGTGGAGGAGAGGACAACGGGGATGGTGGAGGAGACATACGGCGAATGGATTCGGCGTTAGATAAGGCTTCTGCCTTCAAGTTGTATGGCGCATCTGGGATCATAGACATGGTTGGATGAATAGCCCAAATTTGCTCGAGCTGAATTTGCCTGGCAGTATCCATGGATAATGATGGCGGGCCCTTCGAAACACAGGAGGGGGCTGAAACTGAACATGTGAGAGCAGATTTTATATATATCACTGTACATCAATAATCTGACTCGGAGGACTCCGAGTCCACAGCATGAGGCTCACACTTCTGACCGTGACTGTGACTCAGCACTGTGGATAGTGAAACACCTGAGCATCAATGACTCGGAATCGCCGACTTGATCGGCGGCCACCTTGCTTGCATGCAGATATTTGTCCTCATGTATATACAAGAACTAGAACGACATAACAAGGAGATGGCCGAACGTCAGGAACTGGAGTCATCTATCCCAACACTGTGTAGATAGCCCAGTAAATTTACCGCGGCTGTGTGTTGTAATTTTGACACACTAAGACGTCTTCATAAGCGTATCATCCTTGCCTCCTGCTGAAACAACCTTGCGATCTCGGTGTGTCATAAATTGACCCTCATCAAGAAAGAAAATTATAAGACATAAAAATAACGATCCTGTGCAAAAGATCCTGCGGTGGCCTTCCTTGCGTCTTGCTGCAAGCCTGCAACGAGGTTGTGCTCTCTACAACGTCCTGATAAGCGTATCACCCTTGCCCTTGCGATCATAGATTGACCGCCAGCTGGCATCCTGCGCCGGCCGTGCTTGCGTCCTGCTGCAACAACTTGAAGAGCGGGGAGGGGCAGTCACCAGCCAAAGACAAGCTCGACAGCGATGGAACGACGCGGAACGCCAAGCCAAGAGAGCACATGATGGACAGCAAGGTGGTGGACTGGAATAGTAGATGGAGGTATCGAAGGTGTTTTGGTGGTAGGTCACGCTACGGAGGACGTACAACGGAGAGATGGTGGCAATTATGTCGGCAACAGAGCCCACTGCGATATCACGCTAAGTACGATGGCGCAGATGGATAAAGCGAAATTACCTGCCACCTCGGAGATGCTCACAGTTTGCAGATGATTGCAATGAGTGTCGGGGGTAGGGACTCGATGGAGTTGATGTGAAGGCATGATATACATAGTTGCAAGAGATGGCCTTTTGCAAGATAAGCGCCAAACATGAGAGGAGGAAAAAGTGATGATCATGAGCCCATGTGCGTGGAGACATTCCTGGGCTGGTGTTATATGAATGAGGGGGAAAACAATGCTGATACGAACTGCCCTGTGGGATCTGGACTTGGCAAACACCGAAACGCGAGCGCGGGGGTGACGTACCACACGAGACACCTAAACGTAAACATATAAATTCCCGTCACGATCAGCGATGGTCGTGCTATGTCTGTGAGCACGTCCAACGGTTTTGAGGAAAGCCAGGTACTCGCCCAAATCAGCGAGGTAGACCCAATTACTTGGGGCGTTGAGCATGCTGCATACGAACGCGACCGTCGCCCAGATATCCTCCGAGCCAATGTGTTACATTCTGATGCATATCCACAGCCTGAACGTGAACACGAGCAGAACCAAGCCATTGAACATGCCGCTGGCAACTGGGTGTCCTTGCGGCGAGCGAGGTGGGTATCAGAGGTGAGGTGACCATTGGGTCATGATTCGTTTTGAAATTCTGGAACTTGACCCCGTCCACTCGACCTCGTCCTCACCTGATAGGCTGAACCTTCAAGGTGATCGGAGACTTACTACCCAGGGCGTGTACTGCTTGCGCCTCTCACATGGCACTTATTATCTCCATTAGCGCACTGAGTGCGGCAACATAAATACCAGAACAAACCTTGTAGTCGCCGGGTCTCTTCTTGAACTTCACTGAACTTCCAGGCAGCATGATTTATTTTGCTGGTTTATTTCTTCGAAGCCTGGCGAGCCATCATGAGCAAGAAGAGGAAGTCGTCCTAGGTGGGCAAGCATGTGACACATTGTTGTCGTGATGTTTACTCATCTCACCATGTTGGTGGACCAGATCCTCTGTAGGGATTTCTGGGACCTTACAGCCCCAGATATCAGCCGGACGAAGACCTGCATCGCAGGGTTGCTGTTTATCTGCAAGCAATCATTGGCTGCTGCCTCAATGAACTTATTTCGAACCTCCCGCGTACAATGCCACTCTGGTCAAGGCTACACATACGGGAGGACGGTGGCAATAGGATTCAGACTCGCCGCTCATTTGAGAGTAGGAGCGAAGGTCAGCGGAATGACACATTCGTTCGTGTAACACGGAAATAACTCACAATAGGTTGACAATACTATAGTTGAATCCTGATTCGGTTCGAGGTGGAGTACGAGTGCGCAGATGCACGAACTGTCGACATCCGTTATGGTCAGCTGGAATGAATTCTCGTGTGCAACTTAGGTCCACAAAAGGTGTGAAGAGGGGCATCAAGGCAGTCGTTGGAAGGGTGGAAACACGTCTGCCTTCAAGTTCATCACAATATACTTGCAGAACGGTCCTTCAACTGCAACCATTACTACCCGAACACCCAACCTATTACTCGCAGCAACAGCGGTTTCAATGCGCTAGAGTTCCGCGTGGACAGGTAAGCAAGTCTGCCTTCCATTTCAGCCAATAAGTGATTGCTGCCAAGGTGCTCAACCGTTTCTCAATGGTGCCTGCTGATTGTTGTTTCCTCCTAGTCTCGACGGGTTACTGGGACAACACTTTTTCTTCGAGGTCCTGCACTTTATTTTTCAGCAGCATTGGTGAGGTGCTCTGTAGATATACCTATGCTACCGACTAATCATGTCAGCAGCTTGCACGACATCGACAAAACGGGCTTGACTTCAACTCACAAATGCATTTGGTAAGTGCTCATATAAAGGGCGGACAGGACAAGACAATGTCGGTCGTACAAACATGGTCGTTTACCCACTTATTCACCCCTCCTTTCATTCGTGAATGCAAATGGACATTCAAATTCACATTTTCCTACAGTGTTTTTGTCCACCCACAAACACAACACCAACACGACCAGCACAAAAAGTACGAGGAGACAACAACAATGAGCGTCACTTCATCTTGTCACTTCATCTTGTACGTCCTTGCTTTCTTCGCCGGTTTGGATGGTATTATCAACGAGAACCTTCAAGTTGTCGAGCACTTCTCGAATAGCATTCAGGTTGCCAAAGCTTGTTACTTCTTCATCAAGTGTCCTGCTTGTCATGAGTACCTCTCCGATGCTATGGAGACTATTCCTTGTGTCAAGTGTAAGGCTGACTGGGCTTTCCAATGATCTCTGACCAATGCTTGATGTTCATGGAACACTTAGTTATGTGACCACATGGCCACAAACATGGTGAGTACACTGGTGATGGTGAACACAAACATGATTGCCTATGTGCCTGGGGGTGTACCTGCTCTGGGTTTTTGCCAAGTATGGGTGCAAGTAAGCCTCCTGACATTCAGAGGTTTACTTGTGCTATTCCCTAATGTCAATGGCAGTTTATAAGTCATTTGTTGTACCTAAGGATTTGGAATCATATTCTTGGTCAATGACTGTGTGAAGTACCAGCATGGTCACCAACATCTATCATAGTCCACTACCAGTACTAGTACCTAAAGTACAAGTTGTCAAAATATAAGAAATTGAGTGAGCTTGTGGTGCCAGATCCTTCGCTCATCCAAAGATTCATTGGATGGTCCAGTTTCAAGCACAATTGCCATAAAAAAATCATAAACCTTTCCAATAATCTTTTCAATTGCCTTGCGTTTTGGATTTGAGCACCATGTCACAAGACTAATGTTGTGCTGCCTATACTCCATGAGTGCAGCAATCAACTTCATGTTAAAAAGTTAGTGTTAACTTGAAAGTGGCATGATAGTACTAGTAGTAAATCACTCACCCAACCACATATAGTAGCTCCTGTTTCAACAGTAACCTTTGAAAGGGGAGTACCAAAGTTATCAAGAAAATCAAAACAGCCAGGGTGGCCTGTTCTATAGGCTGCTATCTTGAAAACTTGCTGAAATTTCTGATGGCCAAATGGTTCCTAGAAAATTTAAACCAATAGTTAAATGTGAGATAAAAATACTTACTTGAATACTATAAGACCAAGTGGCCTGATTCCAAGCCATTTGATGGAATATCCCATATCCATATCCTTCAGAATACCTAACCCACATATCCAACTCATTCATGTTGATCTCTCCATCAAGTGAGAGAAGACTGAACATTTGATCTTGACCTTGGACAGGAGCCTTCACAAGGTAGAGAGCCCTAGGCCACACATGTTCAACAAACCGATTGGATACCTCTTTGAGTTCTTTAATGATATAAGCCTTGAAATTTGAATCAGACATGTGAGTGAACACTGTCTGAGAGTGAGCAGAACTTGGAAGGCTTATTTGAACTGCCAGATAATGTTCAAGTTAGCATTTTATTTGGAGAAGTAAATTCAAGCTTACCATGTTCTAAAGCCCATGCTCCCTCCTGCCCATATTGTGCAAACTCCATTGAATACTCATGAACAAGCTTCAATAGGGTTTCTATGATAAAGCCATCACGGATGGTAGCTGTTGACCTTGCTTCACGAAGATGAATGCAGAGAACTTCTGCAGCACTTCTAAACAAGCTGATCCAATGATAAGCTTGTGCAGATTCCAAAGCATTCACAAACAAGGCTACAATAATAGAGATATTATCATGACTTAAATCATGGACAGATGTGAAATTAAATAAAGACATACTAGGATGACCACAGAAATGGGGAGCCTGAGGCTGTGGCTCAGAAAAGTGACTTGGAGCAGTCACATCACTACTAGTATGAGTGGCTATGTTCTCTGACTCAGGGTCATTGTGGTGGCTGCCACTGCCACTGGCAGTGTACATGTTTGAATCCCAATGAACGAAAAAGTCACCTGCAGAGGTATTCAGATTGTTCACCAGCATTTCACTGGGATCATCTGTGTACTGGTTCCTAGTGTTCAAATTGTGAGTGGAATATTCTTATAATTATTGTTGAATGTACATACTCTGACACTGGTGCTGTGGCTGTGGCTTCTGAGTCCTGGACCACATTGCCGGGCCAGCTGGCACCGGGATAGTGGACTTCCGAGTCAGGCTGAGGCAGACTCAGGGTCTGCAGTTGCTGCTGTAGTAGCAACTCAGGCTCGGACTCGGCCTCGGACCACAGTGAGCCTGAGGGCGCAGCCGGCGGCGCAGTTGCGCCACCGTTACCAGGGCCATCCGAACCATCCCAGCGGAACGATGTCTCTCTGAGTGCGTTGAGCAACATCTCAGAGTAGGGCCCTTGACCCGGGTTCCTGATCCAATTTGTAAGAGAAAATTTCAAGGTGGAATGTTCTTACGATTGACTGCCGCTTGCCAGGGTGTCAGCGACAATGTCGCCTGGGCCGTGCCAGCCGTGCTCGGTCTGCCACTCTACAGACCAAAACGCCGACTCGGAAAACTCCTCGTTCAAGTTCCAATTGCCTTCGTACATCGTTACAGCGTCACGGTGGTCGTCGTCAGTAGAGGTTCACGGGTTGGTTTGCAGTGAGCCACGCAGCCCTTCAAGTTATATATATATGAATCTAATGATACTTGAACTCCCACTGTTATCTTCGTTCCCACCTGGGCCAATCACGATGAACAACGTTCGTCCAATCTTGCCCAGCTTATTTCCCACTCTCGGCGTTTCCAGTCCCTCAGGCAGCCGTTTGGCATTCGTTCACGCAGTGGGTCCACCACATTTGGAGGGCATTACAGAGGTTCCAGTAAGTCCTCCCATCGAACTACTTGTCAGATTTTTTACGAAGTGAATGTCTTCAGGGTGTTCCTGAACGCGACCGCTGGCGCCAACGTACTACAACCACAAAGCACAATGGCTTCGGGCACCACGAGGTGCTCATCGCACATGACAGCAAGCTCGCCCAACTCACATCTCGGATAAAACACGCCCGACATGTCAAAAGCCATCGGTATCGATCTTGGCACGACCTAGTCGTAAGTTTCGCCCCCGTTTACCTGTGCGAGCGTGCTCACCACTCACCACGGTCTGATTTTTCCAGCTGTGTCGGTGTTTGGCAAAACGATCGAGTTGAGATCATCACCAACGACCAGGGTTAACCGCACGACACCCTCCTATGTTTCACTCTCAGAGAGCGAGCGTCTCAGATCTCATCGGTAATGCTACAAAGAACCAGGTCGCCATGAACCCCCACAACATGTATGTCGATTCGTTTTATATTATCTGTTCAGTGGCTCACACACACCTCCTGCCAAGCGTCTCATTGATCGCAAGTTCGGTGATGCTGAAGTGCAGTCTGATATTAAGTACTTCCCCTTCAAGGTCTTCAACAAGGGCGGCAAGCCCTACGTCTCAGTTGAATACCATGGCGAGACCAAGGAATCCATAAGTAATTGTTCGATTGAACGAAATCGGCCGTTTCCGAGTCTAATTCGTCTTTAGCCCCCCCAAGAGATTTCCTCCATGGTCCTCAAAATGTGCTTACTTCAACGACTCTCAACGTTAGGCTACCAAGGACGCCGGTACTATCTTGGGTCTTAACGTCCTCCGTATCATCAACGAGCCTGCCACCGCCGCCATTGCTTATGGTTTCGACAAGAAGGTCTCTGGCGAGCGTAAGGTCTTGATTTTCGACCTTGGTGGAAGAACCTTCGATGTGTCGCTCTTGACCACCGAAGAGGGTCAATGCCACCGCTGGTGACACTTACTCGGGGGTGGTGAGGACCCCGCCAACCACATTGTCCAGGAGTTCAAGCACAAGAACAAGAAGGGTAAATACCTCTCGGACTGCAATGTCCTGCGAAGGTGTTGATGGTATTATTTAGACCTCTCTTCCAACCCTCGTGCTCTCCACCATCTCCCCAGCACTTGTGAATGTGCCAAGCGCACCCTTTCGCCCCCCACCCAGACCCCATTGAAATTGACTCGCTCTTCGAGGGTATCGACCTCTACACCTCTCTCACCCGTACTCGTTTCGAGGAGTTGTGCCAGGACTTGTTCCACAGCACCCTCGAGTCCATCGAGAAGGTCCTCCGTGACTCCAGGATCGACAGGGGTAACGTTCACAAAATCGTCTTGGTCGGTGGCACCACTCGTATTCCCCATATCGTCAAGCTCTTCTCCGACTTCTTGAATGGCAAGGAGCCCAACACGACCTCAGCCATGGCGTGGGAGCTCGGCGACGAGGTGCTGAGCCCCCCTGTCCGAACGGGGTCAAGTGAACGCCAGCCACGTCGTCGCTAAACGCCCCGCAGCATCACATTTCCCGCCACTGCCATTTCCATGCCAGCTCTCTCGCCGCTCCTCAGCCAACACTCGCTCGAGGTCTCACGTGCTCGCACTGTTTCGGTCTTATTGACCCCTTCGCGCAGGCTCTCACCGTTCTCACGGCCCTCTCCATTGTTTCCACAATGTCCGTGAGCAAGCCGTTCGTCCGTTCCTTCCCCCCGCAAGATACCGCTCTGCCCTCTCTTTCGCAACGGATCGACTCGCAATATTTCTGGCCTGCGCGTCCTCACTATTCTCACTAAGGCCTTCTCCATTGTTTACACAATGTCTATGAGCAAGCCATCTGTCCATTTCTTCCCCTCGCAAGATACCGCTCTACCTCTCTCTTGCAACGGGTCGGCTTGCAATATTTCGTGTCCCATGAGATGTACGTGCCGCGTCTCCGCGAGCGCTCGCATCCGACTCACTCTCAGCCCAGTCGTTGCCTTTCGAACCAACAGTCGATGTCTGTCCAAGCTCTCCAGCGCCTTCAACTTCGCCTCGTGTATGAAGGCGGCACTTCCGGCGCCAGCGTCAGAATGTTCTGTGACTGGACCAAGTCGAGCATCTGGCAGGTCGTCACGCTTGCGCTCGTCGTCCCCCGTGACGCCATTGCAAGACTTGAGCCCGATTTTAGGCAAATCGGCACTCCGACGTTGCAATGCAACATGCAGGACGGACCGCGCGCAAACTGCTTCGCGGTCACCTCGGCCACATTTGGGTCGCAGCGCGTCTCTGGCAAGGCCGAGCACCGGACGGCTGTGGTCGTTGAAGGCGATGTGGACCGGGTGTAGATGTGGATGCACCTGTGCCTGGGACGCAGCCTCCATGGCGGACCCGGGCGCCCATGATCATCACGTTTTCAATCCCGTCCAGCTCGGTGATGAACTTTGGGTGGAACCTGGAGGCCACGGTCAGCTTGGCGCCGTCGTGCTAGGATTTGAATTGACGGTGTTTAGGACAAAGAGGGATGCGGAACGGGTGTTTGTACTGGCGCAGACTCCTGTCACGTGTACGAGCGCCAGTACAAGCACGGGAGTGCAGGGGTGGGTGCTGGTGCAGTTACGGCTGGTCACTGGCAGGAGAACATGAGGGATTTATACCCATAGCAAGCCGCCAGGATATGTCGCAGGGAGTGGACGCAGACATATACGTTCAGACGAGCGACATGTTCTCCGTTGTCCGGTCCTTCACCATACGCATCGACGTCACGAATCCTGACGCATGAACGGCCCTTGCAAACAAGTAAACATTCCCGTGGACTCCGGCTTGGGTCGACGCGGAGCTTCGACGCCTACGTGAGGATAGGGAAACACACCTTTTCTCTTCAGTTCCCACTCCCCGTCAACATAGCAAGTGCGAAACTGCGACTTGCGAGGAAGTCGTCGTATGTCGAGGTGAGTCATGCTTGTACTTTTATGCCGATGTCACGGGGACGTGGCGTCCATTTGCATTGTTGTCGCTGACACCTTTCCCCTATCCATTGTCCAGGTTCGACGGTCGACCCGAGCGCGATCTCTCGAACCGGTTGCACCCTTGTCCTTGGACCCCGACGATGACGGCATCTTAAGAAGCATTCACCGTCTCAACCTCGACCGACGCCCAACGTTCAAACATCCTAAAGGCCAGTCAGAGTCTGACTGGTGCGACTCGCACCTCCGTCTCATGTTCTCGGCATTCGCGGAAGAGCGTGCCCTACTCTGCCAGCTCGAACTGCCAGAAATGGGCAACAGCATCTCAGATTCCGCCTCAGACACGTTCCTACACGTCAAAAAACGTTGCACCTCCTTTTGCGCACCGCGGTAGGCGTGACGCATGATGATAAAGCCCCCGAAAAATGTTCGCGCTGTGCGACATGTCGCGCAGCGGGGTACCGGGGCTCTGTAGCGTTATTGC
>JBBPMW010000363.1:0-18866 GCA_038090535.1 Tylopilus alboater | reverse complement strand
AAAATCTCAAAGGAGATGTATTGTTTGCTGGCCTGGACTTCTTGACAATGTGACATAGAGATTGAAAAGACTCAATTTTCCTATGGGTAGAGGTGCAAGATCAAGGATGGCAGTCGGAAGTGTCTGTCCTTGCATGTGGTAATTGGTGAGCACATACACTGCTGTGATCAGGAGCTGTACTTGTGTAATGGTTCACATTATGCACATTTTGTGCTCAATGACTTGAATTCTGATGGATCTCTGGATGGGACAAATTGGAACAACTGCTTCTGAATGCATTCTGAAGCAGAGGGTGCGTGATTGGTTCAATTTAACTAGAATGAATGCAGGGGGAGACTGCAAATGTACAATTTTCTGCATTTCCAATGGGGTAGATTCAGAGGCACTAAGGATAATGTCTATGAGGGTTCTGTGAGAACCATTTGTAATGTTGAAGTCTATATGGAGGTTTTGTGTTATGAGAACTGGCATGCCTTTCTCACCAGCTTGATGGGTTCTGGTAGCTTGTTGCTGTTTGCTTTCATACAGGAATCACGTATGCAGAGCGCATGCCATTCAGCAGTGTTCAATAATTATCAACCCATCCAATGTTTCACTGGAACTACAAACAGTTGTTGATTGTTTTCAGTGCAGTGTTTGCATAATGTGTGTTGATTCCATTGTATATGAACACCATGATGTGGGGTGATGAGTACAGTTGAATTCTAAGGTTTTTGAGTGAAATTTGAATGGAGACATCGATGATTTGTGAGACAGAGAGCCTCCAACATTTTGATGTGATGTGGTTCAATTTGCCCATGTCAAAGATGATTGATGAAGAAAGTTGTTCCATATAGGATCAATGAGATGAACTTGTTTGAAAGTGACAACCATTTGGAATTCTTCATACAATGATTGCCCTATTTGGGATAGTAGCATGTCTTGAGAGATGGAAGGGGGGAAGTATGGTGCTTTGTTTGGTGTGCGAGCCACTGGTGGGAACTGATGTTCATCTCCAGTTAAGATAACACTTTGAATTCGCTTTGTAGATGGTGATGTTGTGAGACAACTTGGCAAAGAATGTTTTGCCCAGCATGGAGAACTCATCCATTATCTTGTATAACACAGGCCTCCAGAACTCTTGAAGGTTTGCCTTCATCTTACTAGACAATGTCTTGTCATTTCTATTGATTATCACAGCAGCATGACAAGTTATTCCTTGAATGTGTGAGGCTGCAATGCCAATATATGCCATTTTCACCAACAGATGTTTCAAACCTCTTGCAATAAAATAATCTGTCATGGCTTCGGTCAACTTCAATTTTTCTGTTCCACTCTCTTTGTTGACAATCAGTCACAAGGAGGGAGGATTTCGATTTGCCAGAGTTTCTTCCAAATGCCACATAATGATCTTGTAAGCTTGACATTGGTCAACCATTATGAAATCTTCAGGATGAGCTTCACAAATTTTGCTATCTTGTGAAGCCATGGCAATGAAAGGAGTCTGGTCATGATGCTGCATTTTCCCTGTGAAGTGAATAATGTTGGGTGACAAGAGATTGATGGAGAATTGGGGATCTGAAAAAGAAACTTCATTCTCTTCTTTGTTTGTGATCTCCAGATATTTTCTCCACCTTTTCAAGAATACCTGGTCTTGTTGAGTAGTGGTTCTCATGGATAGAAATATGTAATCATTTGCCAACAAATTTGGTTGCTATTAATTTGGAAATATGCCCAGGTCTTGGGCAATTTGAACTGCAAGTCTGCCATGCATCATCTCTCATGACAATTTAGGTGTCTCATTGGCCATTAGTAATTCCTCAATAGGTGATTAAACCTCCACTACTTTGATTTCATTGACATCCACTGATTCCAGAGCCACCTCTTCCACACTGAATTGTGTGTCTGTTTTCAGACATTGACACTTGTAATAATATTGGATATTGTCCATCATTCACCATATTTTAGCAAACACCATTTGTTGGCTGCCAATTTTCAAAAGCCTCCAACTTTCTATTGTACATTTAAAGTCGAGCCGAACATCTTACCAGGGTTTAAAGAGCATCATCATCAAAGCAAAGTAATTGTCTGATGTATTTCTTTTGTCCTGTTTCGGAAAGTATGGTGCAACAAAGTTAGGAAGGTAGTTGTGATTTCATGACCAGACAATGCAATGTCTTGTGGAATGGTTTGGGTGACTGAAAAGGTATTGAATCCTTGCATCAGGATGGGGTTGATTCTTGCTGACCTGCATAAGCATGCAACACTCCTTTGTATCACAAAACTGTATTGTTGTTGTTGTTCTGACCTCATAGGAATTTGTGAAGTATGATATCAAGTTGGCTGACTTGAAAGGTTGTCCATGGCAACTGTAGTTGGTGAATTGTGATTTACATCTAACTCCCCCACCTGATTGCATTCCAAAGATATGTTGTGATCCTTTCCAAAATTTGTATTGTTACATCCAATGTCTATATTACAATTGAAACAGAAATACACATTGATAGTGCATCTTGTCCCCCATTTGTAACCCCAGGAAATATTGACAAAGTGACCATTGGAAAGTAGACCAATAAATTGAAGAATAATGGTGGGAGCACACGATGTCACCCCAACCCATAATGTATGAGATCACCATTAGAGCAGCCAACTCCTGTTGCTGGTTTATGGCATGTGCCAATCAGAAGAGGAGGAGTTGTTGTTGATCATAGAGATTTTCAATGTACATTCCATTTGAGGACCATTCTATATGATATCCATATGCTTTTGCCATCACTGCTGAAAGATTGTAGCTTTTCCCCTGATTTTTGGTTTGGTAGAAAGATGCCACATAGAAGGAGATATTTTTCATATCAGCTCCATTTGTAAGCAATTTGCAATCACTGTTGCACCACAGGTTAACAGTCAGTGCAGGCATCCACCCATTCAAATATCTGAATGAGCGTTTCAGCAGCCAACTACCATCTGACTGAACAAGGTCGACATCTGATAAAGGAAATGGTGCTCATTGCTTGCATTGATAACATCTGTCTTTGCATACAGTAAGGCATTGATGGTGTGAACAAGGGTGGACTTGTTTTACACATGCAACTTTCAATTTGAAGTTTCGGAATTCACGAGCATAGTCTTCCTGAGCAACATTTGGATCTGGAGGTCATGTCCATGCAATTTTGACATTGTTCAATATTCACAAAAGGTCTTCTTTGCAGTGCAGTCCAGGGATATCTGCATGAATCATTGACTGCATGAAACAAATGATCTTGTTGTGAAAAACAGCTTGTTGCAATAGAAGCTCTATTGATTTGGGTGAAGGTGATCCTTCCAGAAAGAGAAGATGATGAAAATGAAGAGTTCCTCTCCCTTGAGATTCCACAGTTTCAAAGTATGCTGAGGCCCTTCTAGCAATACCCATTTGAATAGAAAGTAATGACAGTTTGTCCCAATGAGATGCTGAACAATGTTTTCAGGACAGTCCATATTAGGAAATGGAAAAATAGCACCAATGCATATGAATTGTGTGCGACATTGTGAGCATATTGATGCTTGTTAGGTCCTAGAACCAAACCTAATGCCAAAAACTCTATTTCTTCACCCACCAACACCTTTCGCTGTGTCAACATTCTATTTTGCAACCAACTAAGTGTACAATCCCTCTCACCTGGACAATGGGATCATGCAAGTCACAAGGATTTATTGTTATCAATAATGTTAAAGGTTCTTTGTCAATCACTGTCAACCAAATTTGACTGCAATATTATGCATGACTTTGATCTCATCTTTGGATGTGGGACAATATTGCTTATACACACTTCTTCAGCAGATGTATGGCAAGGTTGTTGTCCACCTGGCATGCATCTTCTTGCTTCATGGATTGAAGCAATGAGGAGACAGAAAGATTACAGAAAAGAAGAGCATTCTTTTCGAATGTGAATGCCATGGTTTGGATCCATGCTGACATCAAAGCCTCTCTTCATTGCATTATGCTGAACACTACAAAAGGAAATGTTTTACGTTGTCAAAAGTGTTGATTGTAATAATACATTGTCCATTATGTGTGCTCTTGGAAATTAACACCTCTAGAATGATTGCCTTTCTATTCATCTTGACCATAAGGAAACAAGCAAGTGAAGGCTCTCTTAAACAGATTGTCAGCATCCTGAGATGCTGAATCCTTGGCATTAAAGTTGTTGACAGGTTTGTACACATGTTGCACAGTGTACACTCCTTCCTTGTTGTCTTTTGCCAGATTTTCCAAACCCCATAGCATCACTTTGTTGGATGATACTTTCATGAGATCAATGTCCATGATTCCTGTGGCTTGTAGTGGAACAACATCAAGGTTGCCACCAGCTGTTCATTGATCAACATCCTTGCCTGTCAGAGAGCCATGTCCACTCAACAAAGCTTCCAGGATCCTGGAATCAATTTCTTGCATTACCTAGCCTGATGGTGTCTAAGAAGTAATTGCAACAAAATCCAGATGCACGAATGGCTACAACAATGAGACAGCCCATTTTGATGGGATCCTTTTTGATGGCAGCTGTATAGTCTGTGAGATCAACATGATTTGGGAATGCATTGAGCCATGCATATATGATGTTCTCAAGTAACCTTGGGAATCTTGAGTAATCCAATGGGCTCTCAGGGCAAGGAAGCCTACTCTTTTCCCTGATGACCAAGCATTGGCAGTAAATGAGATTCATCCAATTACATTCTTGACACATCATGGATTGTTAGATGGGATGAAAAGGCAGACAAATGACATTTGTGCTTACCTCTAACTCCTTTCTAAGGACTATGAGATATTGCTTCTGGGTTTCTATTATTCTGTCATGAACCATCATCCAATGAGGAATGTCAGAGTTGCAGAGAGCTTCCTGAATGTACAAAGAAGCTGTCAGAATTCCAGACACTGCATAACATTGATGGACTGTAAGAGACACATCAGAAATTATACAGTAGAAATATTTGGATATACCTGGTCATCAGCTACAATGAAAGTGACAAGATACTGATGGAATCCTCCACTGAGAAAGTATGTATAGAGCCTTAGTCATTGAGATCACCTGCTTCTGTCTGACCAGCTGCTGATGTTTGGGCATGAAGACATTTTGTGACTGCTTGTCATAACTCAGCAAATGTATATATAGCCAAACAAGAGGGCAGTCTTGATGCTCTCAAGCCATATTGGCCAATCATGAGCTTCCACCAATTCCATGTATTCATAAAGATGCCACTGATTAATGTGGCCATGAAGCATAGAAGTTCCAGAGATAGGCAAATAGATATACCTGCACTGTGTGGAATACTTCTGATTCCATGCCTCAAGATTAATGTCATGGACATGAATTTTCCTTTGAGAGCATTGTTTAAGTGTAAACCTTTAATTGTATAAAAGAAGAAAATATTTGCAATGGGTACAGGTAGAAGCAGCCTTGGTCTATTCAAAGAAATATTAAATATCAGTGGTAGTGGCAGTCTTCATGAATTGGGTTTGAGAAGGGTCGATGAACAGGTCATATACTTCCAATCATAGAGGATTGTGAGCAGGAGGACCTGACTTGACTCAGAGATTTTTCCAATTTTCACTTGGATTTAGGTCAGAATCTGACACTTCATTGATGGCAATCTCCTCCCCTTCTTCTTCCACAGTTGGGACATATGCATGATGGGAATGTGGAGCATCAGGAGCCTGGGCACCAGTTATTGACACTCTCACAGTCAGTTGTTTGGATTGACTCCCTTGTCTGGGAGCTATAGGTGCAGGGGCATGCTCTAGAACATCTGGGTCAGTGGTATCAACCTGGGTTCTAAATGCTCATCACATCATGGGAATGTAGAAAGGAGTGGCAATGCAGGAAAATTTTGGCCATTGTCTTTGTCTACCTGTCCATTAGTCATAGCTATATAGAAGTTGTGAATGTAATATGAGGTGTAAGACTTGGTAAGCACACCATAAAATGTAATGAAAATGAACCCTAGTGAGACTAGATTCAGTAAGCCTGTAAGATGTGATAAAAGCATACCCTAGTGAGGCTAGAGTTGCTAGAGTCAGAATGAATGTAGAAAACTATAAGAGATATAGAGAAAAGTGGAAGAAGATTTGACCAAAAAGGGTGCAGGCAATGCACTAAGTACACAGAGTGCTGTCGGGTGAGTCATCAAGGAAAAAAGCATGGTCAATGAGTTGAGTTGTCACCATAAAATGAACATTACATAACATTGTGAGTGGGTCACATTTCAATCAAGGCATAATGCATTGCTGTAAGATAGTCACAATAGTCACAATTAGGTCAGGTCTTGAACATATGACATAAGAGAGTGCAAGTGCAAATGACAGAAATACAACAAATGACAAATGACAAACTATATAGCCAACTATCTGGGTGTTTGGCCAAGAATTCTGTATGGCTGCAGTCTAGGACTTAAGTGCTTATTTGTCATTTCAGTTGGACACATCCAAAAAATCATAGATAGGACATCAAAGCTATGGCTATTATGCTTATAATTCCTACCTGTGGAGATATGCAACTTTTAAAGCAGCTAGTTGATTTCTGGAAGGTAAAATGTATTTGAATAAAGTAAATGCAAATAAAATCTGGAAATATCTGGAAATATTTGTGGAAGCAGGGGAATATAGTAGTAATAAGTGGGCAGTGGCCCAAGGGAAATTGGTCTCTTATTTTTTTTGAGAAAGAGGCAACTGCACTTTTGTTTTTTTAAATCCAATATAACTGGACCAAAAGTCCAGTTGCAACTGACATCAGTTAAGCCCAATTAATGGTCTTTTTTCAGTCTTTAACTGAATATTAAATCACTAGTTACAAAAATATTTGTGCAGAAGCCAGGTTTTATTAATCTCCTTGAGGAACACATCATAGTATGGGTTATATTTAGCATTTTTGAATTTGATTGGAGTATCCAGGGTGGTGCCAGATTCCTGTCCACTGGCCACCCTATATATAGCACACTGCAGCTAACATGCAAGAATTAGTGTATAGCTTCAGAAAGTATGTTTGTACATACATACCATGGCAGCTGATAGTGCCAATATCAGCAGCAGTGTAGTAAAGTAACTATCTTTAAATGACTGGATTGGTGACTTATTTTATGTGTACCAAAACATAATATGGAAGGCTTGTAAAATATGGTTTACAAAATAGAACACATGATTGCCCTAGAAAGATTAACTATTGTGTGTATGAGGGAAATTTTAATGTATGTACTTATCATCATCACATTGTGCTCATGAAGAAAACAGTTCATATGATCATGTTGATCTGTAATAATATTCATGTAGTGTTGCATTCAGTTGATTTCTGCTGCACAATCAGCTTTGGCATTGATGGTGGTGGGAAGAGAATTGAAGTATTGTTTGATATACTGCTTGGCAAACTCAGTGAGCTTGGATTACTATATATGCTTGTGACTCCTTTTGCAACCTATATAGTATGGTTAGTATGTACATGTAAGGTAATAAATAATTCATGGCTTACAAGAAATCCAAAATTGTCATTCCACTCTAGTCCTGTAAGCAGCTGTTAGATTTGAACCATACATCAAAAGAAAAGAAAAAAAACCTTGTTTGTTATTGATGCATGCTGCAGCAAAGTTTTCTTGCATGTTTCCCTCAAATGCAGCCTGCTGATCTTTACTGTACAGCCAATCAACATCATGGACCATGTTATTGATAACCAATAAGAGTTTTTTGTCATACAAGGATATTTTTGCAATTGATTTCATCCTCATTTCATCATATTGACTTGGAAAGTAAGAGATATGGCTATAAGTTATGATTATGAAGGATAGCTGAGAAGAAGTGGTGTCCAAGAGAGGTTTAGGATAAGGGAGTGCAACAAATTTCTGCAACCAATTCTGTAAGGGTACACTGACATTGCAACACTATGATGGTGAATGAGTACTTCAATCTTGCTTTCAGAGGTCTATTTAGCATTTACACAATCAACCACTATATTTTCTTTTGAGTGAATGTTACCATACCTATATCATCATGGCCATATAGATTGAGCAGCTGTTCTACTCTTTCTTTCTTGGTTTGTTGATGTATGGCAGGTAAAGAAGGCAGAGAAAACAACAGCACTGCAGGCTGAAAGGATTTAATGGATTGCTGGTGGTTGATCAACAAAGTGTAAGGAGTGTTAATAAATGGGCAAAGCTAAGTTGCTAGAGGCAGGTTTGAAGATGGGTGAGATGGTGTTTGACCACAAATGTGGCCACATCCACTAGTAGCACTATGAGATGATCTGGAAGGCATGAGAGAATTGAGGCCTTTCTTCCAGATTTTAAGCTATCTAGTTAGCATCAACCCTGTGCAAGCATCCACTGTTACAACTCACAAGAAACCTAAGGACCATATGTGGAATGATCAATATACATGACAGTGGCTCTTTCATTTCCTTTGTTATACCACAAATCAAAGAGATCTTGAAGTCATTGACCAGGAGGTTTTTATTAATCTAGGTGGACCCACATCAAAAGTGCCTTTTTTGCTTGAAAGCACTATCTACATGAGTCAATGACATTGTTGGCAATGGTAAAGCCTTGAGAGAGTAAATAATGAGAGAAAGAGTGATGTCATGAAATAGGAGGTATCCAAGTTGCCAAGTAGTAGCCAGGAGCTTCATGACCTTGAGCATGAGTCAGTGTGAAGTGATATGCAAGCATATGGATCAAAAATAAAAACAGTGTAAGTAGTGCTAAGAAAACTGTATAACATGTGGTAATGCATTGAAAACACTAACTTAATTGTAGATTGGAAGTAACAAATAGTAAAAGTCAAATGTCTGACTTTGAAAATTGAGAGCTGGCAGCTGGAGTAGGGGATAAAATGTGATGAACAGAAGGAATCCTATCTCCATTGTTCAAATCATTATCATCAATAGATTTGAAATTGGAGTGGTTCTTGATCTCAGAAAACAACCTGGAAATTTGACTGAAAAATTCTAGCCCTTCACTGTTCATAGTATGCTTGACCTTTTCCAATTGCTGCACACCATTTTTCACTAGTGCTTTTGATTTCTCATAGTCATCTATTGCCATCAAATGCAGGATTTCAAGCTTTTTGAGCAGGAGACAGTGGTACTTTTAATAAGCAGTAAGTATGGCACAGCTTGCTTGAGCAAGCTGTAACAGTTGCATGGCATGGATGTCTTCAATTTCTGCCCTTCTCTTGAGTAAAATCTGGAATACGATAGACTCAGTGCCAATGGTTTGGAGGTCATAATTCAAGTTGATACAACTTTTACTGATGTTAAGGGTGTTTTAGCCTTTTTCCAGGACAATGAATTTAAAGTCTCTGGCTCATTATCCAAGGAAAAGAGGGTGTAATAGTGACACTTGAGGCAAAGCAAAAATAGATAAATTGCATAGTAAGAAACTTGTAAAGCACTTGTTGAATCTCTTTGCAATGTTGGCAACAAAGTCATGCCATATGATGAAGAAAAATCACTAGAAATTGGTCTTCTGGTAACTCCTGTTGGAGGGCAGAATATGATTGTAACTAAGGGAACCCTGCAATTGGGAAGAGAAGACTATGGTAATGTGTGATGTGCTGAAGCCTTGGTTGGGAGCAGCCAGCTCTTGATCACTAAGCAAACTATTGGATAAGTCAGCAGCCCTTTGACTCAATGCACTAGCAGTTTAGCACTAGGACCAGCCAGCAAAATACAATACATGGACTTAATATTGCAAGAATGAGCTGATTTTTCATCTTTATATATATGATCAGATTCTCAGAGGCCTCTCTCACTTGCCCAAACTGCTTGCAAGAGTTTCTTAGCAAAGATGCTATTGTTCATCACTTGACTGCCAAAGGATCTTGTAGTTGATGGATGGTCAAAACTTTGCCTGAAATAAAATAACCCCTTCCCCCCCTTCCAGTGGCTGCAGGAATCAATGATGATGAAAATTAGGACATACTACTACATGACATGGAAGGCAAGTACTTTTTTTTTCATGGCAAATTGATTGACTCTATTGATGTTGATTTAAGATGGGATGCCTGATTCAATGATGATATGGACAAGAGTGCTGCTAACTTGGAATATATGGAATATCCTGGCATTCATGTCAATCAGATGGATCTTTCTCAGATGGTAGGCTCTGGTTGCAAATGGATCTTTCATCCCAATAAAGGCAAGGCTTGGCCTGGAGGTTTAAACCATCTTCATCAATATATATATATTCACAATCAGAAGAATATCTATCATCTGTTTGCCTGTCAGAGTAAGTGAAAACTGGCCAATTGGCTGTTGAGCAGTTCATTTTCCAAAAAAAAAGATCAATCAATATCTGCATTCACAGCATGCACGCAGTCACTTTCTCTATTACAAAACATGGAGAAATACAGTGGCTCTGAAATGGATTGCAATAACTAACCCTACCATCATGCATGAAGTACACCACAACCACCCATGGGAATCATGCTTATGTTTAGTGGGATGAAATATAGTACATACAATTGGCTATCAAATCAGCCCCTGGGTCATGTTATTTAGCTCTGGGGCTATAAAGATATGGCCAGTGTAAGACAGCAATCCCTGTTAATGCTAAGCATAGTAATCAATCTTTGGAGAGTCAAGTAGAGGAGCCAGGCAACAATGATGATGACAAAGAGAAGATGGAAAGTCTTGCTATCCAGTATGGGTGACCAGACTCACAGAATGAAGCTAGAAACTACACTTGTATTGCATAGAACTAGATGGGGATCTAACTAGTACAAGGCGTAAACTATATACTGGATGGTATGGAGAATAGCAAAGAAATGTCATCGGAGGAGGAAAGCATCCAAGAAACAACAGAAGAGCAAAGTGGAACAGGAAGATGAAGTACATACATGGATAGGGGGTGGAATGACAACTAGAAGGAGAAATAAAGCAGAACAAGATCCAGATCAAAAAAATCAAGATGGAAGATCAGAAAAAAAATGTAGTGGCATTGTCACTGTAGTTGGACCAGTCCTTCATATCCATTGCTGATTGAATCCAATCCCATGCTCTAGTGCAGTCCTTGCATGCCACAAAGTCTGGATGCAGGTTCATGTTAGTTACACTGTCAGTCACACTAGTGCTGTTAGTCACAATTGTAACAATACCATTGCAGTGGTTTTTTTCACTTTTAAGTTATGTTCAACCAACTTATGTATCACTAAATCCCTTACCAGCCAGCCTTTTTCCACACCCATTTGCATCCATCTGATTCTAATTAATTAATTTTGATCTCATCTGATTATATTATCTTCTTTCAGTCCTCTATAGTTCAATTTTTGTAAGCATAGGCAAAGTCTGAAGGTGCCTTGCAATGCTTAACAGAGACAAGAGGATATTTCTTCTTTACCACAGCCTTCATGCCAGACTTTTTCAAATGCTGGCAAACTGTGTTTTGGTGACCTGAACCTGTGACATTTGGTGAATTCATGAGTGGTGACCACACTTGGAATATATAATGAATCTAATTATTCTGTTCAGAGTTTGTTGCCCAAAGGCCACTTGTTTGTTGATGTGATTGGAGCTAGAATCTAATAAGACACCATTGACTCTGGAATTTTGGAACAAGGAAATGCAGCCACTGTTGCTATTCCTGGCAAATATTCATGCCAATGTTTATATAAAAGTGAGCTCTCATGCCTTTACATTGGCAGCCTATCTTCCTAATCTGAAGTTTGTCAATGTTTTTCCCACCATTCAATTAGTTCTATTAGCATGTGTCTACCATTTTGCCATTTTGATTGTTATGCAGAACTTGAAAAAGGCAGCAAGGAAAAGCACTTGTCAGATCCAAACAGCCTTCTGCAACTCATTCACACTCCTCTTGTATCTTGGATTGCTGATCTTCTAGAACAATATGTAATTTCATGCAGCTTGTTGAAATATTTACTGATCTCCACCATGTCTACTGAACATTTTGGCAAGGCAATTTCTTATTCCCTTTATGATTAACAGGCCACTCTTGATGCCATCATAGAGGCATGTCATATGTGTGATCCATGCAATATTGCTGCATTTCACAAGGTCTACCTGTCATCCTTTCATCTCAATGGTGTTGTCTTACTATTTTAAGCAGACTAGGAAGATGCCTGCCCATTGATATTTCTCACCCTGATGCCCTTCATCAGTGGCACAAATTCTATTATGACTACTGTGTGCAATGGATAATAATCAATATGATTGGCAAAGCAGAACTGGATTGCTGCTTTTTAGTCTTTCAGCCATGGACTGGAACTCAGCACTGGCCATGCCTAGCAGAATGGTGGCAATATAATCTCTGAAGCCATGGGCATAGAAGAGATTGGGGACAAGGTATCTGACCTGAAGGATCAAGATAAAATGTGTAAGGGCAGAAAATAAGCTAGGTGGATGTATGGTGAAGGGTATAGGATAAGGATGTGGAAATGTATGGTAGAGCTAGATAAGGGAGGACATGGTGGATAGTGAAGGTGATATTCTATTTGCAATGAAGGAGGGTGACAGGATTGTCAAGGATATTGGCAAAGAGAAGATGATGTTGGGAATAGGGAAGGAGTCTGATGGAAAGAAAGGAAGCAGTGGGGTGGATTTCAATAGCCATTCTAAAGAACAATGAGAATGGGTTCTGCTTATTATCTATAACCCTTCATTTTCCCATGCTTTGTCTCCATAAATATTTGGATCTTTACTTCATTCATTTGGGTTTTGCTGGGTTAGGATGCCAACCCACATATAATGGTTATCAAATTGAAAGGATATAGAAGTAGCCATTCTAGTACATACGAGTACATAAGTAGGAATAGAATGTCTTTGCACAAGTGGCTGTGACTCAGCACCCTTCTCTCTCTTGCTTCCTCACCAGTCTGCCTTCGAGCTATGCACCATGCCTTTGTGTGCTTTTTGCATGACAGCCACTCATAGCATCACACTCCTTTCCCATTTTTCCATTTTCCACTCTTCCAGCTTAGAGTCATTTCATGTGCACTCCATCCTTGACCATGGACCAAGCCCCAGATTTCACCCTACTGGGATTTGCTGCATTAGTGGAATTGGTGATGGAGCAACAATAGGTAGAACAAAATGAAGCAATTGCTTTTCTGGAGGGCAGATGGGCCCAACAAGGACTGGGTGGAATACAACCCAACCCAGGCCATGACAACCAACCGGGCAGAGGCAGAGATGACCCCAACCCTCTAGAAGGCACCACCAGAGAGAACCAACACCAGGCAAAGCAACCCACAGATCCAGCACCAGCAGCAGCTCTACAACCCATTGTTTTTGACCCAGACGTGTATGTAGCCACCATGCTCACTCTGAGGCCAGCCGATTATGCCATCAAACACATTGAAGCCTGCAAGCATGTCCTACTTTGGTACTTCACCAGAGATGGGTTATGCAAAGCAGCCCACACCACACAGCAGTCTGATGAAAATGAGACACTTGCCATCTCCCAAGCAACAGAAGAGAACGTCACTGTACAGTCGGCTAGATCCCTCTCAGCCTCCAAGAATGCAAAGCATGACCACCAGCTATTCTATACCAAGTTTGCTTTCGCCAAGAACCTCTTTCTTACTGCCATTGAGAATGCAAACTGGGGCAACAACACTGTTGACTCTCTCAACTGGTTTTTCCACAACTTAGACAGCCATTCCATGCAAGAGAAAGGCAACCAAGGCAAATAAGCATTGCTGCTATATGCTTCTAAAGCATGCCTGGATTGGCATGACAAAATCTTGCAATGGAAGACACCCTTTAATATTGCCACTATCAATGAGGACCTGCTGGCCAGAACTGCCCACAAACTAGATTCTAGAGAAGTCAGAGCCAATCTCAAACAGGTTTGTACCTAAATCCCTTTGCACGATATCCAATGCTAACCTCTTTCCATGCACCATACTCCCCCCATCATGTCCACTCCCCATACCATACCACACTCACGCTACCCACTACTGGCCACCACTGCTACCACTGCTGCTGCTGGCCATGGGCCCTGCTGTTACCATCACTGCTGCTGCTGTCAATGCCTCTTGGCATCATGACCCTTTGTGACACATGCACATGCATTCCTGCACCACCTTCCTTCATGGGATACCCACCCACACTGCTGCTTTTCACTAGCATGCTGCCACTTGCTGCTTATGACCCAAAACATACTCCATTGCTAGCTAGAACAAATGCAGTCCAATAAGTACCAGCAGCCTGAATGTGGTTGACAAGCTATACAGAGCGCGTTCCAACACTCATCCAGATCAGCCTCGCCTCACTGTTCCTATGCAGCAAGGGGACCATGCCCCATATGACTCAGATCCTATTCCAGGAAGAGGTGCAGAGAGTTCCCACAGCCACACTCCAGATCACCATGATGGAGCCATAGCAATGACAATAAGCAGCAATGCTCCTTTTGCAACACGAAGACCACCCTGCCCACTTGTCCCAAATGCCTCAGGAAGCACAACGACTGCCCCAACTGCCCCCCCTGCAATGCCACATCCTTATGGGACAACTTGAGAGCCACATACTGCACCTGTGACCAGCAAGGCTGCCTCCTCAACAAAAGTGGATGCACCCTTTGCTGGGATTTCCAGCGTCCCTGCAGCTGTTCAGGACAAGGCCACAACCATGAGTGTTCAGGTTGTGGTGATACCAGTCATGAAGTGCAAGACTGTCCCCTCTGCCAGCATGCTACTGGCTCATCTACAAAATAGAGCATTAACGCCCTATAACATAGATAGATGGAAAGACTTGTTAATAGCCTCCAACCTCTCCAATAACCACCCTACCTTACTGGCCCAATTAATCCACAGTTTCCATGTGCAAGCCCCCCACATTACATGATCATTTACTCCACCCAATAATCCCTCCATCAAAGTGTATCATGACATTTTCAATGATACATTGCATAAAGAGTTCATGAAGCACCAATATATAGGACCATTCACACAAACCACACTCGAATCACATATTGGCCTCTTCCAATTATCTCCAATAAACCTCATACCCAAATCTGGAAAGCCGGGCAAGTTTCGACTCATCCAAAACCTATCCTATCCGAACTCACCCATACTTGGTGAGCTGCTTTCAATCAACTTGCAAGTAGACTCAGACCTTTTCCCATGCACTTGGGGTACCTTTCTTATGGCATGTGCACTGATTCACATGCTGCCTCCAGGGAGCCAAGGAGCAACTCGTGACATAGCTGAAGCTTACTGCACCATTCCATTACATCCTTCATAATGGTCTGCTTTCATTGTCCACACTTCAGATGACCCAGCACTATTCACAGTGGATACAGCTTTGTGTTTCGGTTACAGCCCTTTGGCAGGAACATATGGCAACCTATGGGACACTAGTTTAGATATCCTATGTGTAGCAGGCATTGGGCCCATAATTGCTTGGGTAGATGACCACCTGTTCACATGCATACCTCGTTATGCCATCCCTGACTACAACAACATACACAGAACAAAAGCTCAAGCCATTGCCAAACACAGAAGCCTTAAAGACAAAGGATGCCTATGGTTCAAGGGCGACATGCTAGCTAATGGAACTTATGAAGAGTTTGCTGAGGACTGCAAGCATGACATCAAAGATATGAACTCAGATCAACTCCAGCTAAGTCTCACTACAGCGATACATGCATACAATTTCAGCCACATCAATGATATCACCAACCAGCTGGAAATCCCCTGGAAATCCTCTAAAGATATGTTATTCTTCTTCATTGGTTTTGAATGGGATCTTGACAATAAGACCGTAAATCTCACATCAAACAAGCAAGCTAAGTACATAAACACCATTCACAAGTGGTTATGCACCACAGTGCACACACTTGAAGAAGTGGAGAAGCTGCATGGTCATCTATCACATGCAGTGCTAGTAATCCCTGAAGGCAGTGCTTATCTCACAGCACTGCAATCCATGCTGGGAATTTTCAGCAGCAACCCATTCATGCCATGTAGACAACCATGTGGCATCATTGACAAGCTAAAGTGGTGGTTACAGGCCCTAGACTCTAGATCTTCCATTCCAATCCCCTTCCATCTACATGCCACTGACCACAGTGCATTCTCAGATGCCAGCACCAGTCACAGCCTGGCAATTGTCATCAGCAACAAATGGTGAGCATGGAGACTCCATCACAGCTAGAAATGTGATGAATGAGACATTGGGTGGGCAGAAAGCATTGCTTTCAAATTCCTCATCTGGGCCCTGCTAAGTTTAGACACCTCCAGGGAGTTGTTGATGGTTGGAAAAAGGGCTGCAGCAGAAACAAACCCACCAATGCCACCTTCCAGAGGGTACATGCCTTCTTGACATCCCCTCTGTGCAGGATCTTCATAAAATACATCCATCTCCAGCAATGACAACCCAGCAGATGGCCCATCACAGGACAAGTATTCCCTCACTGGGTCTACACTCCTGAGGTTCCCTATACCCAATGAACTCTGTGGCCTTATCTTTGACTGTGATGACCCATGGTGCGACTCCCTCTGCCTCTAAAATCAACTTTGCACATCTACACCCACTGTCTATTGTGCTGTCAGCATGAACTCCGAACCAAAGGAGTAATGACAATGAACAACAACCTGCTCATCTCATCCTACCCTATCTTCACAATCTCACACCCTCAACATCTGAACTGCGCCCCCTTTGCCTTGCAAAGGACAGGTTAGAGAAATGGCTTCCACATCCAGAATAAGCACCACAAGCTGCAATGCTAGATGGTGATTGTCATGTCCATCACTGTGCTGCTTCCTGAGCACACATGCTATGGCTACCAGTAACTACAATGAGAGATGGTGAGTGCAGTATTTACCTACCTGATTCAGGTTTGAATCTAAGTACCACAAGCTGCAATGCTAGATGGTGATTGTCATGTCCATCACTGTGCTGCTTGCTTCCTGAGCACACATGCTATGGCTACCAGTAACTACAATGAGAGATGGTGAGTGTAGTATTTACCTAC
The DNA here is from genome assembly GCA_038090535.1 of Tylopilus alboater. Lineage (NCBI taxonomy): Eukaryota > Fungi > Basidiomycota > Agaricomycetes > Boletales > Boletaceae > Tylopilus > Tylopilus alboater. The sequence goes on along the minus strand of JBBPMW010000363.1, from coordinate 1,937 downwards.
CTGATTCAGGTTTGAACCTAAGTACCACAAGCTGCAATGCTAGATGGTGATTGTCATGTTCATCACTATGCTGCTTCCTAAGCACACATGCCATGGCTACTAGAAACTACAATGAGAGATGGTGAGTGTAGTATTTGTCTATCTGATTCAGGTGAGCATAAGCACCACAGGCTACAATGCTAGATGGTAATTGTCATGTCCATCACTATGCTGCTTTCTGAGCACACATGCCATGGCTACCAGTGATTACAATGAGAGATGGTGAGTGCAATATTTGCCTATCTGATTTAGGTGAACATAAGCACCACAAGCTGCAATGCTAGATGGTGATTGTCATGTCTGTTATTGTGCTGCTTTCTGAACACATATGCCATGGCTACCAGTAACTACAATGAGAGATGGTAAGTATAGTATTTGCCTACCTAATTCAGGTGAACATAAGCACTACAAGCTGCAATGCTAGATGGTGGTTGTCATGTCTATTACTGTGCTGCTTTCTGAGCATACATGCCATGGCTACCAGTAACTACAATGAGAGATTGTGAGTATAGTATTTGCCTACCTGATTCAAGTGAACATAAGCACCACAGGCTGCAATGCTATATTGTGGTTGTCATGTCTATTACTGTGCTGCTTTTTGAACACATACCATGGCTGTCAATGACTACAGTGAGGGATGGTAAATACAATATTCACCTGCATGTTGCTTTTGAACATAGCTACCAGCAGCTGCACTTACTGGTGACAAATGGAAAGAATTTAGGACTTGTTATGTTTGCACATTTCTATCATTGTAGATATATAAATACCAGCCTTCACCTGATAGCTTCTGTCTTACCATTAATATTATAGGTTTTCTACTTGTGACAGAATGATTGTTTTATTACATGCCTATCAATTCTTTCAGCAGCTATATATATGGATCAATGTTTCAATCATAATGATATAAAAAGATGCATTTGGCACTGTATACAATGTCAGATAAAGCTTTGTCAAAGTCTCATGGATTTCCTGATGTAGTTACAGGCAGCCTTCTCCCACAAGCTCCACTCTTCTCAGGCTTGCATCACCCTTCTACCACATTCCATAGGATTCCTGCTTAGCTAACACCTATTCCAGAATCCCTTATATACTGAGCTGCATGTACTATAGTCCTCATTTTTTATCTACACAATTACAGCATACTTTCTGCATCTTGAATCAGCTCTCCAGAACTTCTTCCTAAGTTCTCACTCCTTTGTGCCTATCAAGAATGCAGTGTCTCTTTGTGAGTACCTCCCTTGAGACAGCAAGTTAGCAACTCAACATAGGAGTATGTCTCATGTAACACCTTCAGCTCATTCCTTGGAGCTGAAGTTGGTGCATTGAGGCAGGGGTTGCATGACAGTAGCCAAATGCAAGGTAAGTGGCAAGATCATTGGAATGTCGGAGAGAGCTGATTTGTTTCATAGTGGGCTGCACCAATTGTCAAAGAGGATGAAAAAGAAGAAATGGATAACAACAAAGTGGAGTTCATGGAAGCATGACCAATGACTTGTCCTGGAATGCATCACACCTAAGCTGCCATGTAAGCAGTGCGAGAAGAGTGGCTGAAAGTGCACTGGGCTGCCAAACCAGACATGTGAGCCATGCATGAATCTAAAAAGCAAGTGCAACAAGTCAAGTAGAAGAGGTGAGAAGGGTAGACAAGTGAAGCTGATCATGACAGCAGCAAAGAGAAAGACACCAGGTATGTTATTACAGTGACTCCAAAAATATCAGGAAAAACCTTCCATGGATAATTGTATGTAATTCACCAATAATTGTATATAATAGTAGATGTTTCCAAGTGCTGATAATACTCACAATTATTTATATTTCTACTATTTCATACAATTGTATGAACATAACTAGCCCCCCTTACTTATTCTCAGAATTTTATTCATAATCCTTATATT
>JBBPMW010000362.1:0-19907 GCA_038090535.1 Tylopilus alboater | reverse complement strand
ATTGCGTAGATCAAGAATGAAGAGTACTAGTACATGCAGCGATGGTATATATAGGGCTTACTGAGTAGGGCTTAGCTAATCAATGGAATCCTATGGAATATGAAGGAAGGGAAAACGCAAGCTCATGATATGCGAGCTCTGTAGGAGGATGCTGTCCATAGTCAAGACAATGACAATTGGCAAGAATAGATCAAGAGGGACCACATCCTACCGGTAGGAAGGGAAGATCAGAAGTAGAATGGTGAGGATGTAGGCAGTGTAATAGAAAGGTGAGAGAAGGAAAGGATGAGTGTATGTCCTAAGCATATGACCGTAACAAGCACCACTGTGTCATGTCCAAGGCTCGTCAGCAAAGGCAGAGAGACAAGCTGTAGGTCAATTTCTGTGCCCCAATTGCATCAATCTATTAATGCCCTTCTCAGAAAAGGTAAGGCCCTAGAAGAGTACCGAGCCTCGTGCTCTCAATACCAGAAGCGGTATCAGTGAGCCAATATATTTCATCTTACATTTTACTGTACTTACTTTTGTACAGCCAGCGGAAGAGGTGGCTGGCCAGTGAAGATGATGAGTCATGCCCTCCAAGGAAGTGCAGGCAAGCTCTCCCCTCTCCACCAGCGTTCATTGCTGACCATTTTACAGAAAATGGGTCCCTCCATCTGATGACCCTGAGAAGAATGAATTGGACAAGCAGGACAAGCAGGACAAGGTGGAAGAAGTCGGTCCCAGCACACGCTGGTCAGTCATGCCCCATCTCTATGTCCCTTCTTTTCTGATTACACTACAGGAGTCAGGTCAAGGCAAGCGGCGATAGCCAGGACCAACAGGAGAGACATCAGCTATGTCCGTAAGTCCACACACCTCAAATTCCATCCAATTGCTAACATGGTGGTAGAAGGCGTGTGTGGCTTGTTGAATTATCTTACTGCGATGGAGACGATAGGCAGGTCATGGAATCCTGCCCCAGACTTAGACTGTGTTTGAAGTAAGCCCCACGTTCGCTTCTTCCGATTGAGTTCCTTATTACATTGCAGAAGACAAGCCACTCTACACACCAACAATGACAATGACAACAAGGAGCCTCACAAGCCATGCCAGTACGTTTTTATATGCTTAACCTGTTCCAGCTGCTAATCAATCAATCACGTTGCAGAAAATGTGTCAGGCATGATGACAATGGCAGTCCTAACAATGGAATCAATGACTGGAATGACCGCATTGAGGCACTGCATGGCCAATCTTCTAACAATGAAGCAAACAAGCAAGTGGAGGAGGGGTGAGTCATGCCATTTTTCTCAAGCATTTCTTTTCTGACTATGTTGCAGAAGAAGTCCTCTGGTCGAGGCTAGCAAGGGCAGAGATGACCAAGTGGAGGGACATGAGTCACCCTGGTAAGTCCACACGCTCCTAACCATGTTCTATCACCAATCAGGTTGCAGGGGGAATGTCAAGTCATTTGACGACAGGAAAGATGGAGACAAACGGCAGATTGACACTGAGGAATCATCCATCTTGAGGTAAACTCTGTCCCTCTTTTGCTTTGCTACATCTCTGACTATGTGACAGAAAAACACCCCTTCATTCCACTAACGACAATGACGACAAAGATAAAGTAGGCCAGCTGCTGCAGGAGGACAGCAGGCCCTCTTTTGTATCTAGCGCAAGCCAGGCTGCCAACTTGAAGGTCACTGACAATGACAACGACAGAGAGGAGGAGAAGGAGGAGGTAGACCAGCTGGACGACAACGACGAGCCATGTTTCACACCCAGCGCAAAGCAGGTTGCCAAGGTCACCCATGGTAATCGCCACGAGGAAGTAGATAAGGTGGTTGAGGGTGGGTTACGCCTCCAGCGCATCAGGATCAAGTAAGCAATCAGACCTTCAAATGTGTATTCTTTTCTCAATACCTCGCAGAGAAATGATTTCCCATGTCGTTGCAATTGATGATGACCCCAACGATGATGGAGACAACAATAACGAAGTCAGAGAGGAGGGTGAAGAGTCACGCCATCCCCTCATACCACATTTGGGGTAAGTTCCATGTCCTTTTTACCTTGCAGCTCTAACCAGTCTATAGAAAACCAGTTCCTTGGCCTACCGATGAGCCAGATGAGAAGGAACAAGTAGATCACATCAATGATGAGTTACTCCCTGGACCCAGCAAGCCCTGGTAAGCCATGCATCATCTCTGTGTGGTTTCTTGTCTAACTACACTTCAGACCTTTGTTTCCTCAAGCTGATGCCACCGTTGAAGGTGATATCGCACTGCAACACCAGAGGGGGGGGGATGAGTCACACCCTCAACTCACCATTCACCTGTAAGCCCATGCCCACCCCCTGCTTCTTCATATATGCGTAACTCCCTCATAGAAAGATTCCCAAAAATTTCAAGCCTGCTGCCAGTGGGAATGAAGATGGTGGAGAGAGTTCCCTGCCTAGGCTATGGCAGTAAGTCTCTACAGGCATCTCGTTTATTGCTACCAACTAGATTACAGAAGACTCCATCCACTCCTCCCCTCAAATCATGCATCCCAAACTACCTTCACTGACTTTGGCTCTCGCAGCGATCTGGGAGCAAGCAACCATGCAGATTTCCAAAAAACTGACCTCGTCACTGACGTGCTTGGCATTCAGGTCGACGCCTGCATACCCACAGTTGAGTGGACAAGCAGTCAGCAAACCATGCTGCCATTTTTGCCCAAGCATTCCCACAACCGCTGCCTACTAAACGTCCTTGCAAAGGATGCGCGGTATGTGACAGACTTGGCCACACTGCCAGAGGCCAGCCCGACTAGCTTGCTCATTGTCTACTTGGACAAGAACATGACCAAGAACGAGCTCTTCAGGGTCGCTCACAAAGCCTTGTCCCAAAACAAGACAGTCGTCATCTGTGGTTATGTTGACACTGACTCCTTCGAGTTTTTCCTGGAAGATCTCGAGACTCATTTGAGCATCAGCCCATATAGGCCCGTAGAGGCCCATGGTACGTCTCCTTTGCCAGCTCCTTCTCAGCTTTGATTGACACCCTCTAGACATGGCCTTGTGGATTAGCCAATTCGCCACACCTCACGTCAAGACAACCGTGGAGGAGTTCATGGATGGAATCACAGATACAAAGGTATCCAGGGTCTCATTAGGCTTTCCCCTGCCTCAACACAACGCCCCCTCCCCATTTGAGTGAGTTTTTTCCCTCTTTTTTTTTGTATCTGTAACCCATCCTGCACCAGAAAGCTCGATGATGGTCTGTCCCTCAGCTAGGCCCAGATGCAGGGCTATATCCCTGTTGATGGCACAAATATCCCAGCCAACGTGTGGACTGTCCACTCTTGGGGGCTTGGGCATCATACTGCCATTACCACCTATCCCCACCATGACACTGAAGGTGTGGGTACCTTCATGGCCATACTTTCCGGGGTCAAGAATTGGGTCATGATCACCATCAACGACCCCATCAGGAAGGAGTTGCCAGAGTTCCTCAAAGATGTCAGCAACAGCAACCGGTCTCTTCTGGATTTCCTGGATTGCATGGATATGGAGACGATTCACCTCTATTCTGGGGATCTTGTGTAAGTGTCCTTTCTCTTTGATTCCTTTATCTAATTTTTATAGGATCATGGCTCCAGGCCAATACCACTCTGTGTATACCCCAGTGGCAGGTTTTTGTCAAGGAGGGCACTTTTACAACCTCGACACCATGCACCTCACCAAACTGTCAATATTCATAGATGTCACACAAGGGAGTTATGTCACTAACGACTCCCATTTGGGAACTTTGGAGACCCTTTGTTGAATGGTCATCTCCTTGACGATTCTACCTGAGTCACACAGTAAGTCACGCCTGACATCCATTGGTTCAATTGCTGAACGATGTGTCAGAGCTGTACAAGTGGTCTCTGGTAGCCCTCTGTGGCATGGTCATTCATCATGAGGAATATGTTGCACAAGGTACAACAGCTCAGACCTTGGCAACATTTGATATGGCCAGCACAATTGCTAGTGTGGTGCTCAATCATTTTGGCCTTGATGACCTCAAGAGCTACCAGGCGTTTATTTTTGAGGGTGACACCTTTGACAGGGGTGAGGAGGTGGCTATCCACGATTTTCTTCATTTACTGGACTCTACCCGTAGCTAAATGCTGTCATTTATTCCGTTTCATCCATCTAATGTTGTAGCTATAATTGTCAAAGTCTGTACTAAAGCACTTCACACTCTTGATTCAGTAAGCATAAGTAAGCAGCCCTTCACAGCCTTTTAAAAAAATTCATGGACCCTATATGCGTTCTGTAAAATGTAGCATTTTGCGTTGGATCAATCATTGATGGATTTGCACTGGTATTTATCTCATACCCCACAATTGATGTGGAACATTTTTGCTGACACCCAACACCCTCCCTCCCACAATGTCACTTCCAGTCGATTATTTCTCTTGTAAACACACCTTCGAAGAGCTCTTTCATCTCAACGATGACAACGATTCTGGATATATTGAAGGCAAGATCTTCATGGTTTGGCTCCCTCGCATGGGCATGTACCACATTCAGCTCCAGGTCCCTCAAGATGCCACTTCATACCGCTTCACTGTAGAAATCCCCTACAGGGATGGTGTTGTATTTCGCCCTCAAGACCAGATCTTACTTGCCCTCAAAGGTGTCAAGGTCGATGTACACAAGGAGTCCAACACCCCATTCTCGTCCCCTATCACACTGCGTTTTTCCCATAGCATGGTTATCAAGTACATTACTGGAATTAATGTGGGTAAATTGATTGACATGTGCAAGGGTATGTCTGTTATCGATTCATAAGCTATGGCCTCCCTCTTTCTGATCACTTAGGAGGCGCTTCTGATTGGTACAGCCCATGCACCATTCAAACTGTCTTAGAAGTGGCTGCATTGGATGACGGATGTGCTAATTGCCAGGGGCAGTGATGTAGTGCATGCTAGTAGTCATTGTAACCTTCACCCTTGAGCTCATTTTGTGTATTGTTTTTGATGGCCAGTGCTCTGCAACAATCAGCCTAAAATGGCCTAATCCCCAATTGGTTTGTGCAAATCCCTTATCACATAAAATTCCCACTTCATCTCACATGATCTCGGCTTTTCTTTTTTTCCCATTGTATCAACATACCCTACCAATCCAATCTCGCCCCTACCTCTACCACTCTTCGAGCTGGTAGAGATACAATGCTTTGTGCAAGGCAGTGGGGTGTCTGATGACCCTTGCTGGTGACTCTGGCATCAACTGGACAGAGGACAACGTGCTTTTCTTTTCTTTTCCTGCACTGAGTCCATAACGAGTCACCCCCTAGCATGCGAGGATGATGCACTTCTTCTTTCTTTTTGTACAGCATCCATAACGAGCCACTCTCTGGCACACAAGGATGACATACCTCTGTTCCTTCCTTTTCCTGCACTGAGTCCATAATGAGTCACCCCCTGGCATGCAAGGATGATGCACTTCTTCTTTCTTTTTGTATGATGTCCATAATGAGCCATCCTCTGGCATGCAAGGACGATGTACCTCTGTTCCTTCCTTTTCCTGCATCAAGTCCATAATGAGTCACCCCCTGGCATGTGAGGATGATGTGCTTCTTCTTTCTTTTTGTACAGCATCCATAATGAGTCACCCCCTGGCATGCGAGGACAATGTGCTTGATCTTTGCCTTTTGGACCAAGCCCATAATGAGCCACCCCCTGGCACGCGAGGGCAATGTACCTTTGTTCTTTTCTTTTCCTACACCAAGTTCATAACAAGTCACCCCTGGCACGTGGGGGTGAGGTGCCCATTCCCTTCTTTTCATACAGTGTTCATAAAACTCTCTGGCACGCAAGGACAGCATATTTGCTCTTTGATTTTTGTACCAAATCCATAATGAGTCACCCCCTGGCATACAAGGATACCCCTTTCTTTCTTTTCCTCCACCAAGTCCACAGTAAGTCATGCCCTGGCACATGAGGTTAATGTGTTCTTTTCTTTTCCTATACCTAGACCCATCATTTTCCTTTCTTGCAACAGGTCTATAATGAGTCACACCTGGCACATGAGGACGAAATGCTTCATTTTTTTTTTCTTTTCCTGGATGGTTTGTTTTCTATTTCTGCCCCATGCTCATAATGAGCCATGTCATGGCACACAATGATGGTGCATTTATCTGCATACCATGTCTGGGAAGAATCACATGATGGATGTTGCATTTTTTTTGTTTGGTACCCAATTTCAAATTGAGTCACACCTTGACATGCAACCATTAAGTGTTTACTTTATGTACCATATCTGTGACGGGTCACCTTTGCACCTATTTGCGCCAAGTCCCACCAAAGTGAGATATTCATCACACTACTGTAGCTCTTTGTGCTGATTTTAACCTAAGTCAGGCCCTTGCTTGTGAGGCTGGGGTGTAAGGGTTCAGTTCAATAGCTTTTCTGAACTTTCTTTTGGTACGAATTGCATTTGGAAATGGCTCATAATTTAGATGATGGAATGTTATGCAACAATGCCCTAAACTTTGTGTTAATCTTCATTTATTTACCAATCTTCTATCACTGCCATTCTCTTGTCTCTATTTCCTTCAGCCTTGCAGGTGCAGCTCCATTTTCAACCACCATTCTTCTGCATGATCATGTCTCAGGTAATAAAATCTATTTTTATGGCCTTTAAACTCATGTCACACAGGAAATTGCTGTGGATATGCAAGCCATTTCCCTCAAGTGCCTTGATTTTGGGAAACATGTAGCCAGGGCCCTTCATGCTGAGGCAGAGCATGTAGCATCTACTACTATGGATGTTGATGTTGATGATACAGTTCAGCCACATGCTCCAGTCCCCTCATCTGCGTTGCACCAAGTGCTTCAACCCGAGCCAGCTTGCAAACAGGAGTCTATGAAAAAGTCTATTGATGCAGAGCGTTGAAGGCGGAAGTGCTTGCTGTACAAAAACAAGGTGCCTGCTAGACCTCATGCCAGCATCTTAAAATGGCATACTCAGCCAGCACTGATCAAGGTGAACTACCACGCAGAAAATCTTCCTGCTGCAAAGGGGGCCTTTGTCAGCCATGCCCAAAAGACACCAGGATGTCAGCAGTGGACCCTCAACGAGTTGATTGAAAACAACTTTGCCCTTATCAAGTGGGATGGTCAGTGAGTTGGCCATATTGCTTCATCATGTTACTTGGCTCATTTCCTCCAAGTTCGCCGACAGCTCTGCTTGACAAAGAGGATCAAATTGTTGGCATCCTGGATGGCCGACCATTGGCTTTGGACTGGAACGACGTACAACGGGAAATCAGCAAGCTGTTGAAAAATGCTCATTACAATGTTATCAAGCCATTCAATCAAGAACACTGCGGAAACTTCACCCCCCTCTCCTTTGGTGTCTCTTATGGGGGGGGGCCAACAGGTTTGCATCCTTTTTGTTACTGAGTTTTGTTGCTGACTTGAGCAGGCCCCGGGTAACCTATCCCACAATGAAACCAACCGTCAGATTATCGAGAAGATAAAGGGTGCCAAATGTGTCGTATGGGCAGCTGGATTCATGAATAGTAGGTAGATCCTCTTATCCCGGTCCATCTTTCTGCCCATCATCCTATCCATAGTTTGCTTTGCCCTTTTTTTCCTGAAACTGTTCAGGGAGTATGAGAGCAATCTGTCCCAGTTCTTTGAGGCCCATCCGCATCTCATATGCAACTTTGAGAACAGCGTATTTCCTACCACTACGTTCAACTGTGGCAAGAAAGTTGTGACTCCGGAACATGTTGATAACACAAACATCCCATTTGGACTTTGTGCCATCTTCGCCTGTGGCTCATATGATCCAGCCCATGGGAGTCATCTGATCCTCTTCGACCTTAACCTGGTCATTCAATTCCCCCCTGGATTGATGATTCTCATACCATCTGGCACCCTCTGCCACGGCAATGTTGCTATTCGTCCCCATGAGACCCGTCAATCCTTCACGCAGTACTGCCCAGGAGGTTTGCCCTGTTGGATGGCATATGGCTTCCAGCCTGCAGGAAAGGTGAAACCAGCCGTTTATCAGTGGTTTCAAGATCATCATGAAGAGTGGTGCCATCAAGCTGTCAGCCTATTTTCGAAGATCAATGAGCTTGAGGAGGATCAAAATGTTTTGTTGCTGTCCCTGCATTCTTTGTGATCCAGTTTTCTATCGTTAATATGTCAATTAGCTTATCTTACTGTTATAATTTGATTATAGCTGAGACCCTTCAGCATTGAATTTAACTTGTTTCTTTTCGTGACTCAGGCATGACTCAGCATGACTCGTATCTAGTTCCTCCTAGCCATGCTCGTGCATCCTAAGCTATGCTTTACGTATGAATAATTTGTATTCAAATAGATGCCAGTGAGCATTCTGTGCCTCCTCAGAATATACTTACTGGATGTCTCCGCATGACTAACAACAGACATGATATAGATATACCAGCATCAGCCAAGATGCATTGTATCAGTACTAGGAATATCAGATTTTGAAAGAGGAACCTATGGTCAGACTCACACCACAAAATTTCTACGTTCAGCCCTAAGAAGTTACTTCTGAACTTCTGTGGCAACATCATTTCCTGCAGCCTCACCCATATCAATTTTGATAACATGATGTTTTCCAACCTTAATTTCAAGGCTCGAGGAGTTCACAAATGACACAGCTGAGTAGTAGATCAGTTGGAAAAACACAAAGATGAGCTGGATCACCATTTTGTATCGCTCGCTATGGTATGTTCCCATCAGACAAAATTACTGAGTCACACATGCTTCCAAGTTAGTATAGTCACACTCATATAATGGTGTGAGCCACGCTGGTAACATCATGTGATCACATCGCAAAGATCAACCTAGGACAACAGTGGGCTGTTATAAGTACCACCTTCCAATCCACCATCCTTTTGTGCACATCTTTTCTACCCCCCTGAACCACAGTAATCATGGGTAAAGGTCTGTCTGAGATAACATCCCAGCAGGTAAGATCGCATTCGATCCTTCGATCCTTCCTGTGATCCTTCTAGTGTGAGCGTGCCTGCGCTCTAGCCAATGCTCGCCAGAGGAAACGTAGAGCCAAACTGTAAGTCTGTTCTGATACATGACGTTATGTTGTATCTTACAATTTCTTAGACAGGGTGATGTGCTGCAAAGGTATAAGGAGCAGTGCACTGAGCACCAGAGGCGCTACCAGTATGTATCTTGTGCATGTGCTTTATGCATTGTCACTGACTCTTTCTGGAGAGCACAAAAAAGGGCCCGTAGACGATGATGATGCAGAGTCACCCCCTCCTCCAAAAAAGCGCAGGTAAGTTCACACCTCTTCCTCATATATGAATCCTCTAACTATTTTACGCAAGATACATACAGGGTGAAGGAGGGCACGTCTTTCTTGAGTGCAGGCTGGGAGGATTTAGGGTCTTGTGGTGACGAGCATTTGGCGACAGTGGCATTGTTTAACTCGTATCTGACCAGGCTGATGAGATACGGGGAAGGGCAGGAGCCTGGGAGGAAGACTGGATGAGAAAATGATGAGAGAGTGCACAGAGGGGAAGCATCGAAAGAGGGAAATGGCCAGCAAATTTGGTCCACTTCTCAAACACAGGCCCCAAGACAAGTGATTTGAAGAAGAGGGTGAGAAGGATGGCGGCATTCCAAACCATAGGGCCAATCGAAACCACTGCAATGCAGACGAGAGGACTGAGGTTGGGTAGTAGTCTATTTAAGTTAGTGCTTGGGAAAGACTTGACTATTCAGCGATTCCAAGAAGGATGTGAGATCTTGAAGGATAGGGTGGACGGTCACCAGTTGGTTAAACGTCAAGGTAAGTGCGAGTTGAGCGCTGAACAGAAAAACAAAATGGGCTGTTGCTTCTCGAAATCCAGCTCAACGCATGAACAAACATGAAGGCAAGACATTGCATTGGTGCACTGGCAGGTAGTAGTATCTCCTTGGGCAATCCATGTCAGGGCCGGGAGGGCCAACTTGAATTATAGTATATCAAACATCACTCACTTGGTTACCCGGACTGTTCGAGCAGTGCCTCAGCTTCTACTATCAAGTTGCTCTTGGAGTGAGTTTATTTGCGTGTTGTCTAAAGCTGCATCTACTTCATCCAGGACGAAGAACAGTGCAGGTTGATAGCTGAGACAAGAATGACACTTCGAGACATAACCACCTCAGGTGGATCGAAAACAGCAACTTGAACAATTCCAGCATTAGTACTAGTAGTACTACACTGGCACTGGCAAGGCTCCTACTATCGAAAGCAAAAGTCAACGTCTCAAACAAATGGCCAGGTCTCCCAAGCATCACCACACCATGGCGTGTAAATGTTGTTCATGATGCCCCAATGACAATGATCACCTTTCATTGTCCAAACTGCTCGTTTCACCTCAAGTTCCAAGTCTTGCCATACCCATGGACCCTGTGGTTGTTGTCATGTAAATCATCATCATCTTCCTCAGTGTTATTAGAAACCTCAGAGGCAGCGACTCCGGGCACCCCCTCCGGCTGCATCATGCTTGGGCTCCACAATTGGCAATGTCTAGATCTCTCTTGAACCTCCTCCTCGGTTGCAAGGCCTCCACCACCTTCAAGTTCACCCGCGCTGACGTTCACAACAACAGGCTAAACTGCTGGCATGTGTGAGTTGCGCCTGGGCCCTGGACACAGCATAATCTCAGCCTGAGATCTGACAATGTATGGAATCAGCGATTCATGTACAAAGACTAGGATGGTACCAATACATAGTAGGCTACTAGTACAGAGACATTGTCACGTCACTGGCAGGACTTGGAGATGATCCTTAAGTACTACTGCTACTGTGAGTAGAGGGCAGGAGGTTCCAAGTTATTCTATTGAGATAGCAACACTGGATTCGAGGAGATCCTTGAGGTCATCTAGACTCATAGTATCTGCAGCACTGCAGTATGGGTTAGTGGCTTAATGTCATTGTGCATTCTAAAAGGTGTGGGTGTACCTACTCCCCTCTACTTGCACACCAAAACGAAGCCCATTGGAGGATATTTCAACGCTTCATATCTGATAGAATAAGTCCACACTAGAATTTGGGTCACAAAAATGGAATTTCTGCCTAAGGATTGCTGGTTGTGATGGGAGGTCAAGCAAGGTATCCACTACGTGTGGAGTAACCCTACAAGGGTTGACAGTTGCAGTGGGGCTTGGTCTCTCAATGGGTGGTAGAGGGACCAGGTGGGCAAGGCCATGGAATCGTCCTGGCCGGTGGGCAAACTGTTGTCTTCGTTCAGCTCTAGCAGTGGATTAGTACCACTGCATAACGAAGCTTAAGACAAGAAATTTTACCTGAGTTCATTTGTTTTCTTTTCAATTTTGTGAGACTCAGAATATGGCAGGCGGCTAAAGGTGTCATGTTGTAGTAATAGCAGGGTGTGTGCAGCACAACAGATCTCGAGGTGGCTATTGTACAGTTTCTAGTACCAAAACAAATAGAAGCACCATTCACTTACTACTCTTCAGCACTCCTAGCTGAGCGGTTGAGGATCATCTCCATCTGGCAATGCAGGTCATCTCTACCTTGTCAATCAAGCGATGGCCACTTGGTTTCTGGTGGTTGAACCTGGCCTTGGTCTACAATACACTGGTAGGCACCTTTAGAGTTCAGATGTGTTTTGAGGGCTGCACCATGGTCTGCCAGCACATTCATATAGGCTATGGTTTGCTTTGCCATCATGTTGACATCAATGCCAGATGAAAGTTCGGGACCAGGAGTGCTGGAATGAAGCTGTGGGGTCAGAGGTGGTTCATTGTGGGATGGTCCAGACTTTTGAGAGGAACAGGTTGTATTATATGGTCTGTATCATGAAGGCATGATCGCAGGATCGAAGGTGAATAATGCACCAGTGTGGCTCATTGACTCAGAGGCTGTGAACGTCTGAACAATGCTTTGTTTAAAGGAAACATAATAATCAGGTGACCCATGTACATGTGAAGGATTACATAATTAACAGATCAAATTGTATAGCGAAACCAAAAAAGGGGGGGAAAAAATACAATCAACCTCGCTGCCTGGAGCTATGACCATGGGACATAAATGCAAATTTATTTCCACAATTTGGCCTTGGTTGTACCGCCCTGGTGGATACTGGTCATGAAATCAAATTAAGAATTAGTTATTCAATTCAATTGATTACATCATCATGGGTCACACTGGGATTGTCAATTAGATTGTGATATGTAAAGTGGGTTATTGCTCTGATAATGCTATGACCCCAAAGAATGTCTGCTGTGCATCCTGCCATCGAGAACACATCCCAGTCTATCCTTGTCGATTTAGAGATCGAAACATTTAGTCCACACATTCTCTACCCATCCCTTTGTGACTTCCTGGCAAAGCTCGACAGTGTTGAGCCACACCGCAGTTGGTCAAAGCACTTTCTTGTGCCACTCACAAGATTGGGTGTACAGCACCTGGATGACATAGAGCTTGTCTCACCCGAATTCCTTTTTGTCCTCTACAAATTGCCTCCTGTCATGGTGATGGACCTCTTTGCTCATATCTATGACCCATTCAGACTATTCACCACACTCACCCCTTGGTTAAGGCAAAGAATCAGGGACAGAATGTTTTTGGATATGTACATGAACCAGTTTATATGCCACCAGCTGACTCGGAGGCCTGATGCAGAAGACTCGGAAGCGGAGTTCTTTATTTACTATGACTGTGTTGGTGTAGAATGGATAGTGAGGGGAAATGGAGCTTACTCAGTGTACAGCCGCATACTAGTACTTTCAAGTTAATGGCCATAGTGTTGCGGTAGGTACCAGTGCATCCTTCATGATGGCGATGAACAACATTGCCTGAAATAAGAAGTTGAGGTGGGTGATCCTGGAAGGTCATCTTGAACAGCCTGTCCGTGTAGGTCGAGTCAGATGAGCCCAGCCTAAGGAGGATGGACATCCTCAAGTTAGTACTAATTGGATGATGGGTTCCATCAATTGGGTCGAAACAAATCTTGACCACGTTCTCAAGACAGTATCACCATGGACCATCTGTGGTCATTGGGACGATTTCGTATTGTCTTCTGAGTTGGACCTCCCACTATGATACGAGTCAGCAAAACCCTCATATCAACGGCAAAACCCACAAGTTATGCAAGAGCACTGATCGAATCACTCCAGCTGACATCCAAGAACTCGAAAACATTTTTGTTGCTTAGTTTGAACTGGTTCACATTATAGTAAGGTGATCCAATACATACCTCATTATATCGTTCGTGATACAGTCCACAATCATGTTGAACTTCATATTGACATAACGCATTATATACACAAGTGTATTAGTGAACACCACACTGATTAAAGTTGTTAGCCATTCTTGTACTTGTCAGGGTAGGGTAGCCTGAGGGTGAAAGCTAGAAAAATATTGTCCAAGTCAAATCAAAACAATTTGGGAATGCTCTAGCCAACTCACAGCGTCATCAATCAGGCTTCCAAGGTGAGCAAAATTTGGATACTCAGCATTCTAAAACAATGCCCCCGTGCACGAGTTTCGTCTGCCCAAAAATGGGCCATAGTACCAATTGGAAAGATTGTATGCGAGATTGGGAACTCTGAGTTGCTGGGGTCAGCGCACCAAATCCTCAGGCTGGCAGGGGATGACCGCACCGCAATCCATTTGGTAGTGCAAACACGAAAGACTTTATGGTCTGACTCAGTCTGTGAGTAACACGAGCAACCAACAAGACGGGCCCCATGTTGACTTGGGACGTTGACCATGTTTGACAGATCATAGATTGGGTAGAAATGACATGTTGATATTGCATGCAACAGTAAACGATTAAAGGGGTGCCTAGGAGTGACTTGTCCAAAGGAAATATGAATATGTATGAAAAGGAATTAAAGAGTTATCGTCGATAGCATGGATACTTCAATTGTGTGATGCAACCGTCTCATCTCACGTTCGCAGATTGTCCGTCTTGCATTCAGCCTAGGAAAATATGAGATCAATAAACATGAGCTGTGGCAGGACATGGAGCATCTAATTATCTTACATGGCAAGGAGTGAGTTCACATAACCTAGGGATCAATGAAATGACATCAGCTCGATATCAGCGTGCACAGAGCGACTCACATCGGCTAATGACTATGGCAGGCAAACCAACCCAATAGTTATCACCTTGAGTAAAGAACTGTGATACCAGTTGACATCAAAGGTTATGGTCAAAAAGCCAATACTCACTACCACACAAACAATAACAGATATCAGGCTGGAAAACAGGCAATGAGCAGAGACTCCAGTATGGATTATCCCACTCATCAGGTCAAGGCACCCATGTTGATAAAAACAACCACCAAATCATGGAGGATATTGGACTGGCCCCAGAGCTCAGACCTCCACAGATACTTGAAAATGGTGCACATGATGATGATGTTGCACACAGTGCTCACACCAGCCACAATGGGTATGAGCTAGCAATTATCAAACCACCTCATTCTATTCACCGCATAGACCTCTTACCGGGGTCATGTAAAGAAACTTGATGGTCCTGTGCTTGATACTTGAAATTAATTAGATTTGGCCAGAATAAAAAATAAAATTCACTAATGTCTCGACACTAACCCCTGGGACATGACAATGAGTGTCAGCCACCGATGGGTAAAAATGAGGATACTGACATGTACCAAGTGCTAAAAGAACATTAGTACAGTTGATGGTTAACACGAGTTTACATACTTACCAAGTTGCAAAAGTGCTATGTAGAGCTATGCATTATAAGAAGATCATGTCTTAATATGATAAACTACTTACAATGACCCTCACCGCCTTTATCTTTGCAATCTTTATCACCATTATCGCTTCGTGTAAAGGAATTGTCCACCATCCGCCTCCCACCCTTACTCCCGACCATTCTTGAGATATCGCACCATGCCTTCCTCCAACTTGTCAACCTCGTCGGTATCCTCCTCCTCCTCCCATACCTCCTTCTTGCGTTTTCAACGTGTACGTCCTACCTTTTTACCAATCGTCTCTGCGCTCGCACTCTACGCTGCCATCATCGCGGATCCTGTCCTTCTCCACGCCCTAGAAAACCTCCCACTCTATGAGGAGGACCTCGTCACACAAGAATTGATCCTAACCTTTCACGATATGGCAAAAGCAGAACGTTACCACCACCTGGCCGCCCCTCGTGATATCCCTTCTGAGTTCGCGCTTCCCCTTCGCCTCCAACTTGCAGCCATTCCCTGACGTATCTTAACCACCCTTCACCTTCATGGATTTCACCTCTTCGTTGAACAGCTCGAAGCTGACCTAATTTACCCTACCTTTTCTCGAATCTTTCGATCCATGTCCAGAGTAGAACATGATCATTACACCGATGCCATCGACAATCCAATCCTTCGCTCCCCTTCTCCTCGCCTCATCCCTCCTCCTCCTGATGCCACCTTCGACTCTCCTCCCTCTCTCGCAGCTCGTCTCTCTGACGCTAGAATATCCACTCTGGACTCTCCCATCTCTGAAGCCACCATGGTAGATCCTCCCTTTCCTGTCGTCAATGAGGATATCTGAGTGGCCAACCGTGCCTTTCGGGTCAGGATCAACCCAGACGAGGACACCATCTCCTTCCCTTCATGAGTTGTTCCTTAAGTCATCTCTTGCCCATCTGCCAACCCCACCACCACTTGCTTTCATTGCCACGGTCGTGGTCACTTCTGTCGAGACTGCCCCCTCTACTCTTGCCCCCACTGCCATCAGAACACACCAGAACATAATCAATCTCATTGCCTCACCGTGCAATGCTCCTTTTGTCATCGTTGGGGCCACTCCGATCGCTTCTGTCCTGAATGGCTTTGTGCTACCTGCAATGACTGAGGGCATGTGGTCGATGACTGCCCATTTGAACATCTTACCATTAGCTAGGCAACCAGCATCTTCGCCGGAGGAAGAGTCTAATTCCCTATTACTGTCCACCCTGAGGTTACGATCTGAGGAAATTGAGCCTGGGGCTCAAGTATACGAAGGGGGTAATGTTATGATTATCTACTTGGACAGTACTTTCTTTCTCCTTTCCGTTCGTACCACTCGCCTTATCTTCTCTAGCATGCTCCATACCAGCTATAACCATTACTTGTTATCGCTTGGACCTACTTCTTTTCTCTTTCGTCCGCTTGACTCCTAACCGTTCTCTTTCTGCCCTTCTAGTCCTACCGGTAGGAGACAGACTATTCTTGTTATCTTCTTCATTTGTTTACGGACAGCATTCTCCTACAAGCACCACTTCCCATGGGCTTGCGTCACCTTTCCATCACTTTCCATAGGATTCTTGCTTAGTTAACCACAGCTTCAGAATTCCTTATATACCGCGCTGCATGTATTGTAATCCCTATTCTTGATCTACGCAATCACAGTGTACCTCTGCGTCTTGAATCATCCCTCCGGAACTTATCTAAGTTCTCGTCACCTTTGAGCCTATCAAGGACGTTGAGTCTCTTCGTGAGCACCTCCCTTGAGACAGCTAGTTAGCGACTCGACGTAGAAGTACGTCTCGCGTAACAAAAGATCAAGAATCTCCCTCCGTCCCTCCTATCTAGGAGCAGGACTGCCACCCATCGAGATTTCATCCCACAGAACCCCAGGAGGGAGCTATCGCACCCCCAACGACTCCAGCAGTGACGAATCTCCTGCTGAACCCACTGATCCCCTTGACAACGACAACGACACTGCCCTTCTTCCAGAGGTAGCCTCCCTCGTCGCCTTCAGGCAACGACTCGCAACCTACAACACCCCAGCACCATTGTCCTCAGCAGGAACCTTAGCTGTTCCTCCTACACCCAGGAACCCCACTCGACCTAGACAACGCATAGCAGGCCCTGCGCCCCAAGTACCCCCAATCGCCCCACTAGCTCCACCAGTTACCCCACTCGCACTCCCAGCCCCACCTAGGATCCTTGCCTTAGGCCCTGCGCCCCCAGCACCCCCAGCAAACCCACTAGTACCCCCAGCCAATCCCCCGCCAATGTCCACCTCCGAGTTAAAAGCAGCCCTTCCCACTGATTTCTCAGGTGAATCCGCCAATGCCCTGTGATGGATCAAGGCCATGAAGGCCTACTTCGCCATCAACAAGACCTTGTACTCCACCGAAGAAACCAAGGTCATGACCACCCTTAACAAGATGAGCAAGGGACGAGCTGTTCCCTTCTCAGAGACTTGGTATGACAAGATGTCCGACTCTGCCATCCCGTCCACCGACAAAACCTTCGACAAACTGGTCTCCGACTTTGAGACTACGTTTTACCCCTACGATGTAAAATCCACCGCCAGGAACGAACTCCAGAAGCTCACCCAGAAGAGCTTTCATCTCCCCAGTGGAACCACTGATGATGGTTTCCAAAAATATATCACCAACTTCCAGAACCTCGCTGCCAAGGCAGGAATCACCGATGCCACCACCCTCATTGACTTCTTCTCCCTTGGCCTCGACCAACAAATCGTCACCATGATCCTCTTCATGGCCACTCTCCCCACTGACATCAACAAGTGGATCGAGCAGGCGAAGATCTTCCACACCCAGAAGATGCGCATCAATGCCCTGAAAGGACGACAAACAGCACCCTCATTTGTCAACCATCGCCCTGCTCGAGACCCCAATGCCATGGATGTTGACACTGTTCGCCTTGGGAAGCTCTCCCCCACTGAACGAGCCAAGTGCATCCGAGAAGGCTTATGCTTTCGATGCAGGAAACTTGGCCACAATGCCTCTCAATGCCGCTCACCTGGAACCCCTTTCCAACGACCCTCCTCATCGAACCAGAGGGTTCGCACCACTGAAACCACCTCTGCCGTCGCTCCCACCACTGCCCCTACTCCTCTGCCACCCTCCGCTTTAGAGGCTTACGTCCAAAGTCTGAAAACTCAAGGCAAAAACAAGGAGGAAGTCCTCCAAACCCTGAAGCTCTGCTATGAGGACCCTGTCGAAGAAGTTTCCGTCGCTCTCACTTCCGACTTGGATTTTTGAACCAGGAAGTTGCCTTGACGTCTTCTTCCCTAGACATTGCCCATGTACTTGTAGGACTACCAAATGAGAGAACGTTTCGCATCCCTGTCTCTCTGTCCTCAGGCAATCAAACCGTCAAAACCACTGCCCTCATCGACTGTGGAGCCACTGGCAATTTCATAGACACTGGTCTCCTCACCCTTGCCAATTTCCCCTTGCTTCGTCTTCCCAAACCCATAGCCGCTTACAATGTAGACGGAACCCACAACACCAAAGGAACCATCTTATGGAAAGCACACACCGACATCCACTTTCCCACCTCTTCAGAAACCCTCGACCTCATGGTCCTCAGTCTTGGTAGACATCAGATCATCCTCGGAATGCCATGGCTACGAAAATGGAACCCCAAGATCGATTGGATCTCTCACACCATGACCATTCCACGCTCCCCTCGAGTCGAACCCTATGACCACACCCCCCAACGATATCTTCTCCGCTGGCTTGGACTGGACGTTGACGTCAAGACCTCCAAGAGACTACTATGACGAGAGGCTTGGCTTCAAGGAGAATCCATCGGAAAAACCACTATTTCCACCCAGATCGCCCAACAAGATGCTCCCAGGAAACAACCCATCCCTGAATGGTGTTCTTCTTTCGCAGACATATTCTCGGAGAAGACCCATGATCAACTCCCTCCTCTACGCCCCTACAATCACACCATCGATCTCCTACCCTCGTTCACCCCAAAAATCGCCAAGGTATACCCTCTGAACCCAGCCGAGATGGAGACCTGCCAACAGTTTATTACCGAACATCTGAAAACCGGCCGGATCGTACCCTCGAAATCCCCCCAAGCTTCCCCATTCTTCTTCGTGCCCAAGAAGGATGGATCCCTCCGTCCTTGTCAGGATTACCGTTACCTGAACTCCCACACCATCCGAAACGCCTACCCTCTACCCCTTATCCCCGAACTCATCGATGATATGAAGGACTCCACTCTGTTCACCAAGTTTGACATCCGATGGGGATACAACAACATTCGTATCTGCCCAGAAGACCAATGGAAAGCAGCCTTCATCACTCCCCTCGGTCTCTTTGAACCCACCGTCATGTTCTTCAGTTTTTGTAATGCCCCTCCCACGTTCCAAGCGTTCATGAACCATATCTTCGCTGACATGGTAGCTGAACGATGGCTCAAGATCTACATGGACGATCTTGGCATCCACACCAAGGACAACCTCTCTCTCCATCATGAACAGACCATACGTGTCCTTACTCGCCTTAGAGAACACGGACTCTCCCTCAAACCCTCCAAATGTGTCTTCGATGCCCCAAGGATGGAATTCCTCGGCATGATCATTGGACAAGGGAAAGTCGAGATGGACATGAGAAAGCTCGACGCCATTCGTGATTGGAAACCCCCCACCTCTGTTAAAGCCATCAGATCCTTCACCAGCTTCGCAAACTTCTACAGGAAGTTCATCCCCAACTTCTCCAACGTCGTCGCTCCTCTTAACCTCCTCACTCGAAAAGGAGAACCTTGGGCTTGGACCCCCCTCCAACAGCGTGCCTTTGAAACCCTGAAGAAAGCTTTCTCCTCAGCTCCCGTTCTTCAGATCCCTGACGTCTCCAAACCCTTCTCCATCATGACCGACGCATCCCTCCTAGCAGCTAGAGCAGTACTCCTCCAATCTGACGCTAATGGCGAGCTCCACCCCTGCGCCTACTTCTCTCGTACCTTCTCCTCAGCAGAACGTAACTACGACATCTACGACAGAGAACTCCTCGCGGTCATCCTTGCTCTAGGAGAATGGCGACAATACCTCCAAGGCACCTTGCACCCCATCACTATTATAACTGATCACAAAAACCTCTCCTACATCAAGGACCCTCGTAAACTATCCCGTAGACAAGCTAGATGGTCCTTGTTTCTACAGGACTTCGACA
>JBBPMW010000361.1:9663-19943 GCA_038090535.1 Tylopilus alboater | reverse complement strand
TCTGTCGTTCGTTGATTTGACAATGTGGTAACGAGGGACGTTCGACACTTCAGCACCAGGCTTGAAGTGCGAAAGTATCGGAAGGCATTCTTGTCGGACAAAACACTCTCTTCCCGAACCGCCCAATGTTCCGGGTCCGAAGCCTTGGTCCGATCCTACCAAGTACCTGTCGAGATGAGTTGACTTTGTGGCGGCCCCTGGTACCTACGTCCGTTGGTTGGTAGGTCAAAAAGACGGTCCGCATTCCCATACCATTCAGCAGCATAAATTGGAGCCCTGGATATATCACGTACGGTGAGCGACAAAGTGACTGACTGCCAATCTGCGAAACGTTGAAGCCGCTTTAGCCGAGGATACTTACAACCACGTCCGATGCGATGTCAGCGCAGGAACGATCCTTGATCTCCTTTTTTGCTAGCCGTTGTACAGTCCGATCACAGCTCTCGAAGGCGTCCAATGGGCTGTGGCATACTCGTCAACCAATGACGTTACATACACTGCCCAAGTGACAGCGTCACTTCGCCGTCATTAGATTGCCGCATCTGCTGGGAGAACGACAGCAAGTTGGCAGCGAGACGGGTGACAAATAGGTGAGCAGTAAGCACCGGGGGAAATTTTTGCAAAAATTCTTTTGCTGATGATTATAGAGCGGGTATCCCCTGATCAAGAAGTCTCAGATCTCTCGACACTGATAGCTAGATATGTACCTGACAGCGTCGGTCGGTTAAGGGTTTGGCTTGGTCTCTCGTGACTTCCCACACCACCGGTCCCGGAGGCCCTGACTAGATCTCCACAGTCATAATGCACGGGAACAACCGAAAAGTGTTCGCCTACGGGAGGTTTTGGCTTGAGTTATCGGTAACCCAACCTTAACCCGAGCGTAGGGTTATTCCGATCCTGATAATACTGGGGTTTCTTATTCGGCAAGCTGGACCAAGAACTTGTCTCTGCCTATCAAGCCTCATCGCCTCCTTTAGTGACTGAAAATGAAGGACGTTTGGACATGCCGGTCGTTTTGAGTTGTTCCAAAGGTGAGTCCAGGTGTGGCCAGAGGGCCCTGCAATCGATGATCGCGACAAGAAATTTAGAGAACTATGCGAGTATCCTACGGTTGTAATTGGCTCGGACACTCGCGTCGACCCCAAATGAGATGAGAAAGTAATTAGGCCTCCTTCGGCATGGAATGAGAGGGAGGTAGTTTAAGAAGATTGATTAGGAGATGAAGTACGCCATACAACTAATATACAACAGTCCGCGGGACCCACGGTAAATACAGGACAGAGGCGCACCGCATCTATTTCGCAGCGGATGTTGAAAACTAGATGAGAGTCAGTAAGAAAGCTGTCCGGATGTGACTCGGTGACAGACTTGCCTTGGTGACACTCTTCGTGCCTTCGGAGATGGCGTGTTTGGCAAGCTCTCCAGGTAGAATCAGGCGCACTGCCGTTTGAATCTCCCGGGATGCGATGGTAGATTTTTTAGAGTATGAAGCAAGTTCTAGTTGGTCAGGTGAGCATGACATTCATCGGAATAAACGGAAGCTTTGCTGACTAGATGCCTCGGTAGCTATACGTTCGAAAATGTCATTGACAAAAGAATTGAGGATGGCCATAGCCTTGTTCGAGATACCAGTGTCAGGGTGAACCTGCTTCAATACTGCAATGACGATGAGAAGATGTAAAGATTCGAAATAAGGAACGAACCCTTGTAGATGTATGAAGAGTAAGTTTCCTTGCGGACCTTGCGCCTCTTTTTCTTCTCGCCCTCTACTGCTGCAGCAGTACCAGATGTCTTGGCGGATGTCTTGGCAGCCTTTTTAGTGGCCTTGTCTGACACGGGTGCTTTGGCTGGGGCTTTGGAGGCAGTGGAAGGAGGAGCGACGGCCATGGCGAAGATGTTGTTTGTTGTTGAACGGAAGGGTCAGAGAGCAGGCTAGCGACTGGAGATGCACGAAGTGGGGGATGGAGCGTCGCGCCGAGTTATATATCTCCTGAGACGCGTGTGGTCGTATTTGGCACGTGTCAGACGCGTCGCGCTTTGTTGATGTGCAAACCTTATTTCGTCCACTCAGCCGCATGGGTATAAAGGGGTATGGTACACAATCTTGATGCCCACATATTCTTCCTCCCATCCCGACGCCCACAAACCACTACTCTAACAACCCAACCACAACCACATCTCCTCAAAATACAATGTCTGGCAAAGGTGGCAAAGCAAAGTCTGGTGGCAAGGCTTCCGGTGATTCCACCCGCAAGTCCCAGTCGCGTTCTGCCAAGGCTGGCCTTCAGTTCCCTGTCGGTCGTGTACACCGTCTATTGAAGAAGGGCAACTACGCTCAGCGCATAGGGAACGGTGCACCTGGTGGGTCTCGGAACGCGATGTTGTTTCGAAAACGACTCATTCGATCCAAAGTTTACCTCGCTGCTGTCCTCGAATACCTTGCCGCCGAAATCCTTGAACTGGCTGGCAATGCTGCACGCGACAACAAGAAACAGCGTATCGTGCCTCGGCACTTGCAATTAGCCATTCGGAATGACGAAGAGTAAGTCTGGTATGCTTTGGATATCGGAACAAGGTTCACTGAGGTTCGTCCAGGCTGAACAGGCTTCTTGGCGACGTGGTCATCTCGCAGGGTGGTGTTGTACCATTTATCAACCCTGAACTGTTGCCCAGCAAAACATCAAAGGGCAAGAAGGAGAGCCAGGAAGTTTAGGTGTTGCATTACTAGATCATTTGCTCTCCGTTCGGTGTAGGATGTATTGTATTCTATAGTACTTATTCATCTCCTTTATCTTCGCAAGATTGCGAACTCCCCTGCATGAACGAGTCAGATTAATGTATATCTGAGCTCGAGGATATGTGTTGGTCACGTGCTATAAATGGTCGGTTATGGTGTCGTGCCATGTTAAGGACTCGATTAAAAGGTCTTTCCATTGTTCCAACTTCTTCCCTTCTGACGCTTTGGTTCCGACTTCGACCTCCTGCCTGATTTGCGGGTACCGTACAAGTTTGATTCTAGACGCAGGTCAACTTTTCACTAGACTCCATGGACAAGTCACGATCTACGACTCAACCCTTGGCACCCCCCGCATCCCGCGGAATTTTTTTCAAGAAATGGACACTGAGAGCCGTGATCTTTGGCCTCCTTTGTGTAACGTGTAGTTGGTTAGACTCAATCAAGGTGAGTCAGTCATCTGCTGGGCTCCGCCAGGACTATAAGTTTAGGGCGTATACTGCAGGACCGGTGGTATGTTCTGGATCCACCCTTCTTACACGACCTTGCACGAGACGCCATTGCCGCATCCCCCGGCAATACTGAAGGCATAATTCAACACATTCTTACGAACCTCACTTCAACCTTTCCACAACCGTCCAATCAAATCTCGCTGAATGCCAACTCCTCTGAATGGGTGTTCAATAATGCTGGAGGTGCCATGGGTGCCATGTACATCATTCACGCGTCCATCACCGAGTACCTCATCATCTTCGGTACGCCCCTCGGTACCGAAGGACACACTGGGTTGCATACGGCGGATGATTACTTCCACATCCTCGTTGGCGAGCAGTGGGCGTTCAAGCCAGGCGCACTCGAGATGGAGAGGTACAAGCCCGGAGATGTCCATTTGTTGCCAAGGGGAACTGCGAAGCAGTACAAGATGCACGAGGGTTGTTTCGCTATGGAGTACGCTCGGGGTCAGTCTTTTTTACCAACTCTCGCGACTTGTAGTTGAAGTTGATGGGACTTTTAGGCTGGATTCCTCTGATGTTGCCGTTCGGCTTTGCCGACACGTTTTCGTCAACGCTTGATATCCCAACACTATACCACACTGCGCGCATCACAGGTCGTGAGATGATCAAGAATCTCCTCATCGGAAAGATTTGAAAGCACATTACTAATTTACATCAGACTAAATCGCTGCGCCTTGAAATATTGCTCGTAACTTACGCAAATAGAGACTGATTTCGCGCTTTAGACCTTTTGCGAGGCCTACATACCATCAATTTGCTGCGTGTATGCGGAGTTCAGTTGATGCCCCGGATAGCAACCAACGGAAAACATCTACAAGGGTGACGTGATCTTCTTGGTCTGATATGATTCACTGCATGACGGTGTTGAGCGTCAGGACTTGAGCTTCAGACCTCAGTCGCCGCCATCTGTTGGGCCTGATGACCCGTTTGATGCCCCGAACCCTGGCGAAAGTGTATTAATATTGTTGGTCGGTGCGACCGAAGGCCAAAATTGTCATAAAGAAATGGATGCGTGAGAACGTTACCTTGGGCGTAGCCTTCTGGAAGTACTACAGTAGAAGCGATCTAGGGACCAGCTATCGTACAGAGGGGGTGGACGCGATCGATCCTAACTGAATTTCACTGAACAGTGAACTGTATTGTATATCGATCATCATGGCTTAGACGCCGCGGTGTAAGTATATTGACGATCGAAGATGCTGGTGACATAAACAATCATGGAGTCTCAGTCGAGACACTCGAGATAAGCCGCAACTTTGGGTTGGAAACTGCGCCGAGATGTGGCTACATCATGATGTTGTTACTCACGAGGGTTCCACCGCGGTGAGAGGTGGTGTGGGATCGAATGGATTGCCCGCGATCGGATGTGAACATGCGGTGTAGAATGGAGTGATTGACCCTCAGCCCTACTGACTGCGCCGTCGGTGGGGTCGACGACGAGCGAGAGAGAGTGAGGTAACGCTGCTATAAAAGGGGAATGACGTCTGACGTAGAAGGTGGCGCGGGGTGTGTACCCTGTTTTTGTCGTTGTGGAGCATCCGTGTACATGAGCGGACCTTGTCTCCCTTCTTCTCTTCTTCCACCCCCGTCCTAAAGGCATGTCCTCCTCGCCATTCCCGACATCCGTGCGTCTCTCCCCCCGTCCTCGTCGTGCTCAACTTACCCCTCCTTTCCCTCCGCAGCCGTCACCGCCCCACCAACTCCGTACGTCCCCTTCGCCCGAACTCTCTCCGCCTGCGCGATCGACGCCCACGAACGACGACATCGAAGCCGTTATCAAGTTGGCAACCTCTTCACTCCCATCCGTCGACAGACCACTCCGGGACACGCGTACTCAGCTCTTCGTAGGAAACGTACGTGTCCGTTGCCCTCCGCGTCGCCAAACTCATCCATCCCGTCTAGCTCCCGTATCGCGTCCGCTGGCAGGACCTCAAAGATCTCTTTCGCCGTGCAGGAACCGTCCTCCGTGCAGATGTGTCCCTCGGACCAGATAATCGCTCGCGTGGTTACGGTACCGTCCTCCTTGCCACCGCAGAGGATGCCGGTCGTGCCATTGACATGTTTAATGGTTATTGCTGGCAAACACGCGTCCTAGAAGTTCGTCCAGACCGACTGGGCGCGACCCTCGATGCAGAGCTGAATATTAATCCTTCCTATCCCAATCCTTCTGTACAACAAGGGATTAATATCCCTGTATTGAGCGCCCTGAACACTCTCGACGATCTTGCGATGACCCTTCAAGGGAATGGTGAGTTGCTCAGCGGAGGAACAGGAATGCGCACCCTCTTTGTTGGCAATGTACGTCGTTCCCCACCACATCGATAAATACCGGACGATCACTTTTCGGTCTCTTTCTTACTCTCACATGCCGTTTGCTCACCCGATCCCTAAGCTACCCTTCCACATCCAATGGCAGGATCTTAAAGATCTCTTCCGTGCCGCAGGTGCTGTCACACGTGCAGACGTTGCTCTTGGCCCTGATGGTCGATCTCGGGGCTTCGGCACGGTTACTTTCGTGACTGAAGATGGCGCTGAGCGTGCAAGACGAATGTTTGACGGGTAAGTTGAAACAGCGACCGGCTCGTCATGTATCACACGTCGCTCGAGCCCGACCAGCGGGGAATTTTCTCCCGGTGGCTAGTCTGGAATGTGATCGAGACCGCGCTCTATTCTTCCTTTTCTTTGAGATTGATATATTCACTCGCTTACCTTCCTTCCCTTTTGGTAGGTATGAATTCAATGGCAGGCCGTTGAAAGTACACTACGACAAGTTTGCCCAGTCATCCCAAAACATTCCGTTTGTCGGCGTTTCGCCACAGGCAGCCTCACTTGTCCCGCCATATGAGTCGCTCCCCCAGTTGACATCGCCTTTATCGCGATTTGAGGTACTCAGTGCTCATGATGGGAGATCGCACTCTCACATCGATGCACTTGCTCAGTCACAGTTGCACCTCGACCTGCAGCGCTCTCGACTTGAGGCGGAGGGTTTAACGCCTGCTCAGCTGGATGCGCTTCTGGCACGACCACGCAGTTCATCGTTCAAGTCGCCTTCATTGACGCCACCCACTGCTCTGTCCCAGTCTCCATCGCATCTGCAATCGTTTGTCTTGCTCCAGCCGCAGGGCCAATCGTTCGGTGGAAGTTCTTTGAATGCATCGATCGCTCAACCTATTCTCCCCCCTGCCGCCCGTTCCCTATCCCAGCCGCACTCTCTTACTGGATCGCCACATCCCATATCTGCAAAGATGTCGTCCAGCGGCTCTTCAGTGCATAGCTCTGGTCCGACGGATCCTTTGGGGAGCGTCACGGACTTGACGTTGGTCACAGATCTAAACGACGTCAAACTTACCCCCGACTCACTCACATCACTTGGCTCAAGTTTCGGCTCTCCCCGACCTAGCCTGAGTGCTGGATCCTCTCAAACCTCGAGTTTCTGTTCAACTGGGTCCCGTAGGCCCAATTTGAGTGCTATATCATCGAAGGGGGATGTGCTCAATGACGGACTAACCCTTGGCTTGGCGTCACAACGGACAAGCTTTTCGAGTTCGGCGAGGCCATCGTTTGGTGCTGCTAGTGCGGAGAAACCTTCTTTTGGTGTCACCGCTTCCGAGAGACTTTCGTTTGGTGCTAGCTCGGAGCGACCGTTTAGCGCATGTGCCTCACAGCACCCTTCGATAGGCTCAACAGCCTCGCAAAATCCTAGCTCGGGCGCATCATCTCAGAGGTCCACCGCTCATCTCAGCGCGCCATTCTTAGAGGATGATGGGACAACACCTTCGTCGTCGGTTCCATTGTCTGCGAAGCCTCCTTCACTGGGTCCTGTGGCCATGTTGCTCAGCTTACCGGCTGCAAAATCGGGATCACACTTAGGGTCAAAGGGATCGGCTTCCAAAATCGCTTCCCCACCTTCCCTCAATAGCGGTAGCGTCAGTAACAACTGGCCTGAACTTTCGAGGATTGGATCGCCGGAGAGTAGGGGTTCCCAGGCGTGTCCAAGTCACATAAGCTCTCAAACACCCCCACGAAGCACGTCCGAAGGGACACCTCCCGAGGCGTCCTTGTTAGCCCAGTCGATACTTAACACTACTTCGTTGCCAGCACCCGACACGACTCGTGGTGCGTCAAAGCCTCAGCCACGCAATGACGCTCCTGCGAGCAAGGCCAACGGGACTGTCGACTACGTTACGACGGCGCTTGGTGCGCTCGGGGTGCGGCGTGCTAACAGAGCTCAAAACAGACAAGCAGAAGAGAAGAGGAAGTCGTTGACGCCGTCTGGGGAGCAGCAACCCCAGGCCTCTTCATCAGCAGGGTCTCAGGCCCATGGAAAAAAATCCTCGCAGTCATCTCATCGACACCCGGGACCGATTTCACTTCCTCCGCCCAGCGCTTTCACCCTTCCGCCCGGTGTGGTTTTCTCGCCGCATGCGCATCCACAGAGTCCGCTCTATCACCCAGGGTATCCGCTCAGCCCCGTGCATCCACATCCAATGGGCAGTCCGCTTCATCATCCCATGGGTAGTCCCCTAACCCACCCTGCCCATGTGCATAGTCCGCTGCATCACCCCGGCCATCCACAGTATGGCACATATCCTCACCATGCGAGTCCTGTGCATTACGGTGTTATCACTCCTCATGAGTTACCCCTGATTACACCTAGCATGCCACCTTTCACATTTTTGCCTCCCCAGTCACAGACTCCAACGCAAAACGGACATGCACGGGAGGATGAAGGGAGCGAGAAGCGGAACCAAAATGCTTCCCAGGATGGGAGACAAACCGATCCCCCGAAGCGGGAGTCAACTGCTCAAGTGCCTTATCCACCATACTACCCGCAGTCCTCCAATACTCCGCAGCAGCGAGTGCAATACACACAGATCCACCCTCACATGTTCTCGCCTGGAATCCCGCTTTCACCGGGAATTATGGTACCACTGTCACCGGGAATCGTTGCCTCAGCAGTACCCATACCCATGACTGGTGTCCCGCTACCGCTAACGCCCGGTGTGGCACTGACACCTGGAGTAACAATGACTCCCGGCGCGTTTTGGTCACATGCGCCGTGGATGAACCCGGCAGTCGGAGCGCCGGTACACGCCGCGGGTGGACTCAACCAGATGCCTACTGCCACCGAGGGGTACTTCCCACCTGTTAGCCAGCCCGGCGGAGGGGATACGGGTTACTTCCCACCAGTGTCGAGTGTTGCAAATGACATTCTTAAAGAAGGGCATGGGTCCACGTCGGGGTCCGGAGCATCACCTGGGGAGAATGCGCTTGATGAACGTGAAGGAAGAGCGCCAGAGAACCCGCCTCGGAGCCCAACTCCGGGGTCGTCCCAAGTATCTTCACCTGATACTTCGCCGAAAAGTCCACGGGATGCTAATCGTAAAGGGGGCCCTCAAGTCATAAAACGCTCGACCTCTGCTCAATGTGAAGGTGGTTTACAAAAACGAAACGGATTGTTCCATCGGGAGTCGGATCCCGAAGTGAGCACCGCAACGAACAAGGGGTCGAAGAAAGCATGATGAAGTTTGGGGTAATCTGTATTGTTTTGGGTCGAGCTGAAGGATTTCTGGTGTGCAGTCCTTTTTTTTTGTTTCACTTTTTTTCACACTACTATTCTGCATACACAGACATTGGTCTCTGGGATTCACTGAATCAGCTGTACATGATTTTCTCTTTTCCCATTTGTTGATATCCAGGACGGGCATTGCTAGATTACTGTTGCAGGTGTTATGTATACCTTCTTGAAGTCGCTTTTTTCCATGCATACGGCTCATGCGTTGCTTTCTGGTATTCCTATCTATCTGTACCATTGAATGTTTTCAACATCTAATCTATTCGCTGGATTTTTGGATCATGCTGACGTGACCCTGCTGAGCAAGGATCTTCGACAAAACGAAGCTTCTCACTGACTACGACATGCACACTGCACATTGGAATGACCGCGTCAAGCAACGATGATGGTCCCTGACCTGACTTACATTTCGGCCCCAATGGTCAACCAGAGCGACGCTCCCTTTCGCTTGCTCACTCGGCGATATGGCGCGACGTTGACATACACTCAGATGCTTGATTCTCACAGGCTTCTCAACGACCTTGATTACCTCGACTTTCATCTTCGAGATCTCCAATCCACGCATCTGGGTTGCTACACACGTCCCGTGGTGGTACAGCTCTGTGGGAACGACCCAGACGTGGTCGTGAGCGCGGCACGGCGCGTCCAGGCGTATTGTGACGGAATAGGTGTGGGGGCCACAGCATGACCTCGTCTCGTTCAAATCGAATTCATTCGCAACGTATCACAGACTTGAATCTCGGATGTCCTCAGGAACATGCACGACAAGGTCACTTTGGCGGGTATCTACTCGCGAAGAAGGACTGGCCGTTGGTGGAATCGATAGGTGTCTGATGCCATCCACATCCTCTCTCGATTGCGTTTCTAACGATTTCGTTTTCCCTTCCCCTCCCCGCACACGCTCTTGATAACAGTTTCTGCGATGGCCGGCTCGCTCACCGTCCCGTCGTCTGCAAAGATCCGTCTCTGTTCTTCGGCCAAGACGACGGAATTCGGTCGTCTGCTCGAACATGCGGGCGCATCGTGGGTCACCCTCCACGCGCGGCACGTCTCCTCCAAACGGCGACGCCAAGGCGCAGCCGATCTCGATGCCGTGCGTGAGCTCAAGCAAGCGCTCGCTGTCCCCGTCGTCAGCAACGGCAACGTTCAAACGTTTGCGGACGTGCAGCGGAATGCGGCTTACACGTGCGCGGACGGGATCATGGTTGGGGAGACGTTGCTGGGAAATCCGTGGTGCGTGGTCCTTGCCTTTTTTCCGAGTCCGTGTCGAGGAACGCTGATGGACGGACGATCGTAGCCTGTTTTCGGGCGAGGCCGTTCGGGATCCCGTCCTCATGGCTTTAGAGTATCTCGAGCTATGCAAGCGTCTCGAGGGCGTGGCGTCGCTCAAGACGATGCAGGCGCACGTGCGGTACATGATCGAGTTTCAATGGTGCGTCCTTCCCCTCGGGGTCGT